>JANSVA010043646.1:0-13435 GCA_025504915.1 Erythroxylum reticulatum | reverse complement strand
ATACACAATTCACATATTTCACAAATATTCATTCCGAACATATATGTCCAAATACTCATATTATCATGGCACATCATGTAATCATTGCGAATTAGAACATATATATACAAATACAGATGCATATGAGACTCTAGATTCATTATTATTGTGACTGAGTGCCTTTCACTTACATATATAGATACTGGCCCATTGGGCTTAGTCAGAATAGAATCATAGAGCATAGCTCTACTTACAGAATCAAAAATCACGAAGCAAAGCTCTACGTGCAAGAGCTTTCATACTGGTTACTCCGGTCACAACGCCTTTATCTGAGCATGCATTTTATGAAATGCATCAAATACCGAAAATGTCATATATGACAGTCACATATGATGCACAGTCAGAATCTCATAATCAACTGACTTAAGTCCGACATTCAACTTTCATTGAGAATACAAATATCATTCAGAATTTCACAACAATTTAGAGCACTTCCAATACATGCCCAAATATTAAACTCCTCGGACTTAAAGTCCAAAATTCATAACAAATCACAAACAGTTCATAATTGGAAGTCAAACAAATTCAATCAATCTTAGCAAGACCATCTAGGTTGACTCACAATATGCTCCAATATGCTATTACCTGGATGGTCCGGCAATGTCTAACTGGCGTCCAATGTGCCCCTCTATATCATAGAAAACACATTTACAAATATCACACTTTTGCAAAAATGTATAGGTATTCCTTTATGCACATCTACTTATATAAAATATGAATAATGCATGTTCAATGACAATTCTGGGGTATCTTATTATGATCCTTATCAAAAAATCATTTAGATATCAAAGCCCTCATTAATACCATTTGTACTTATAATTTGGTCCATAATAAAACACTTATAATTTGGTCCATAATAAAACAATGTGAAATCAATTACATAACTTAATTGACCACTTAAGATTTTTCTAACAATATACTTACGGGTCAACTTTGCGTAATTAATATGATAAGGTAAATGAAAAAATTAGGTAATAATTTCTTCAAGAAAGTTATTCTCCAATGTCTTAAGTTTTTAATGACACTCAAATCATTCAAGTTGGTTCAGTATACTGAAAGTTATACTCAAAATATTTGAGACTGTTCTTAAGCTTTAGCATAATTCTTATCTCAATTTCCAATCAAATTATAAAATTCTTAGAGGAATAAATAGAATTTAATCTCTTAAACCCATTTATAGCTCTATGTCTCTAGTTTATTCTGAAATAAAAATAATCTCATTCTAAGCTCTATAGTTGATGTTATCATCAAAATACTAAAGTATGTTTAGTAAAATGTCCAATTCATACTCTTCCAACCGATACCTTTACTTTGATTCAATCAATAATTTTCTAATCACCACCAAATGCTATCAAATTCTATGGAGAGATAGAGAAATGTGTTAAGAAACTATTGGTTCATGTTTGGAGGTCAAACAAAGAAGTTATGGACAAAAGAATCAAACATGAATCAGACGAAGACTTGGTTAAACATGAATCAGATGAAGGCTTGGTCAAACATGAATCAAATGAAGGATTCAGTCAATGATGTATTAGAAGATGGCTTGGTCAATGATGCATCAAACGATGGATTCAGTTAATGATGCATCAGACAGTGGCTTGATCAATGATGCATCAGACGATGGTTCAGTTAAACCTGAACCAAATGATGGGATTCTAGGGGTCCTTCCCACATCACCCAAAGTTCTAAATCACAAACTACACTCTCCAAAGCATCTCCACTTGTAATGATCCTATCTCTTAAATCATTTTTAGCTCATTAACAAACACAATTCAAAAATCCAAGATTCACACTTAAACCAATTCTTCTACTTCCATTTCATCTCATCACAACTCAAACAAATCAAATCTATGTTTAAACACTAAAAACCAATGTATGCACGTGAAATCATGTTCAACTTTCTCTCTCTACTGTATTTTCATTCTTATTACATTTGTTTCATTTTTTGCATTTTCTTTTCAAATTGCATAACACCCAGTAATCTCATATTCAATTCCAACACTAGCACATCATCAGAATCATTCACAGAACTCAGAGAGTTAGAATTATCCCTTAATTTTAAACTCATTCAAATTCACCTCTATTAACACTTCATATATTTTCATGCATGAACAGTATATTAACCATATATGTAATCTTCTCAATCATAACAGAGACATATATTTCTCATCAGCTTACATAAATTTTTATATATCTCAACCCAGAATCCATTCAGTACAGTGTTAAACAATTCCTAATTCTCAAATCCATCATCTAAATTATTCATCACCGTAACCACAATTCTCAAACCCATGCATGCATAGATATAGTTACACCGTAAAAATACTATTAGAACTACTTACTTGGTTCAACTATTCTTCCTAGCAGTAAGAATAACTCAATCACACCTAATAAGAATAACACGTCAGTATTCGGTGATGTACAAGGAACAAAGACAAAGTTCTCTGCTGAATGCTTTCGGTGAATATCAAAAGCTATAGTAATTCTTTACTTAGAACCAACTTCGTGGGTGTTTGCATGTATTACATCTATCACTAAACCCAATAATCCACTTATCACCACAGATACAAACCATTTGTTACAATACAAACCAGTCATTTTTCACATATATATTATTGTCATGTGTCACTATATAATTGGCCCATAAATCAATATTTTTCTCAAAATTCACCAAAAATTCCAAAATACCCTAAACATACCAAAATTGTCAAATCACATTTTAATTGCATTTAAAACTCAATTATACCCGAAAATGTCAATGAATGCATATACAATCATATGAATGTTTAAAAATGTGCATTTTCTTAATTTCTCAATACTTCCTCATAATTCACAATTCTAGCCTTAACATGAGTAATGGGATGTTACAGAAACCCTCCTCTTCTTCCTCTTCTTCTTTTCTCTTTCTCTCCCACTTTTGTGTTTGCAAATGTAGACTACTCCTTAGGGTTCCATCATTGTCCTATTATAGTCTTTTATAATTAAGATAACCCTAGTGTCTTTCTAGGGTCCGAAATGTCCCTAAAAAACTCGAATCGGAAAGGGACTCTGTGTTTATCTGCTTACAGGCCACGATCGTGGACTTTGGTGCACAATCATGGCCAATTCATCTACTCTTTGTCAAGATAGTGCTAGATTCCCTACGATCATGGCCCTATGCTAGCGCTTCTATCATTTTCCACCATCGTGGGATGGTGTTTTGGTTTGGTTCTCCTCCGAAACTTGTTCAAATGTCTTGAAACACTAACTCATCACGGCACCTCATATATATATATATATATATATAAGTGTTATTTGGGTGAGAACATGATTTTAAGCTCCAATTATATATATATACCCAAATAACACTTAAAACACATATGTTTATGAGCTAACACAATTCTTAACCTAAACATACACTAAACAATCAAATTAACCACTAATCATATATTAAATTACCTATAAAAATATAATGCAATGTACATCTATCAAGATTTCATGTTATTATGTGTCTTTGCATAGAAATTGTGTTCATTCTTTCCTTGAGGATGTTGAGTTCTAGGCCTAGATTGGGAGCCATGAATAAGAACATGAGGTTTGCTCTTAATGAAAACCCTAGTGGATATTGCATATGCATATAATTTATGTGTATTCTTAAATATGGATGCTTTATACTCATTTATATCATAAAATGGTTCCCCATTATGCAAATGCTTTCCCTTGACAAATTTAGTTTTAGTTTTTGAGACATTCCTCTAGTTATATCTAATCCTATGTCTATTATTTAAACTCTTTTAAGCTCCCAACATACTCTCAAGATTCATTTTATCTTTGTAAATTTGAATAACTAGTCTTTAAGTTTGGAAGATAGCTTCTTCCTTTTCATACTTATAATGTCAAACTCTTAACTAGTTCATCATAGGACAATTCAACATCATTGATGTGATATAAACTAAACAATAAATAATATTAAAAGAAATCACTAAGCAAATGCATCTACTGTCTTCTATAGCTTAGTGAGTATGAGGGTCGATCACAGAAGGACTATAAATATTAGTAAAGTCATTGCCAATATGGGTCAACAACACAGTACTGTGTAGACCCCATAGTAATTTAGTATCTCCTTTATCACGCATTTAAGGGTTTACATTTAAAACATGAGTCTAAAGCTAATGGATGAGAGTTTGCATAATGGACTTATTTTGAACATAGGACCATATTTAGGTGATTTTCCTTCTTTTGGTAAGTTGTTAGAGAAACATAATAAACCATAGACTTACACAGTGTCAACATAGTATCGTGTTAGTGTTGATGTGTGTTTATAAAAACACTAAATGATTCTCCATTCTAAAACCATTGACAAAGCATATATCTATAGGTTTTGGGTTCCAAACAGGTTGTTTGAACCAAATAGCTAGTTATAGAGTACTAATCAATTAAAGTAGCATATTAGTCAACCAATGTGATTCATTAGTCATTATTTGTTAGTCAACTAGTTGATTATATTGGTCAATCAATGTTGCTACAAACTCTTTTACATAAATTTTGACAAGTTTAACCTATATTGGTTTACTACTACCCTATATTGATAGACCAATCCTAATAAAATCATGATTTTAACAACTTTAAAAGCTCAAAATATATTTTATCAACGTAATTAATTCTCAAAATATTTTCCAAATGATGTTTTAAAGTTTAAGAGAGTTCTTTTTGAAATAAAAAATTTATCACTTTTGATGAATGAAAATAGTCATGTAATTAATTAAAACAATGATGTAATTTTACATGGTGAGCCTTTGTGATTATCAAAGTGACTAAGTGAAATTACAATAAACATTATAAATTATATATAAAGTTGATATGAATTGACCTCTTAGCCTTTAACTTTGATATTCACTTCGAATGATGCAAAATTTAACTTTTCCTTAGTAACTTTTCTGGTTATAATAAGAATAGTAGTAGCTTATAACCTTAATAAGTTAGAGGTTCTAGATTATCTAATTAATAAGTAATTTATATATCTTTACATGGAGTTAAATTTGAGTAACTATATTTTAAGCATTATATAAACAATAATTAAATATTTTAATAACACTCTTTATGCCTCAAAATATGAAGGTAATATATTCCTAAAAGGACCTTGTAGTGAATTCAGATCTTGCATTAACAATACAGGGCTCATAAATCTTACTTATAAAGGAAAAACCACTTCAGTTGGAGTAATAAACAATATGGTAGATGGTTTATGAGAAAGAAGCTTGATAGACCTTTAGTAAATCGCCTTTAGTAGATGCAATTTCAACAAGTAATGCTATCTTTGGTTACTGTCTCACCTTAGACCATTCATTAATTGAAATCCATAATATGGTTGTTCCCTATCTTAATCACCCCTTCAAATTCATTAATTACCTTATAGAAATTAAAGGATTCAAAGATGTAGTAAAAGTAGGTATGGCACATGTGATCGGAAGATTTAAACAATAAAAATGTCTCAAAAATCCTCAATTAGTGAAAAGAGAAATCAAAGAACTTCGTCTAACATTTGTGAGCAATAAATGTCTGTACATTAAAGAGGCTAAGAGTAGGCTTACACAAAAATAATTTGATATGTACTTGGATCTTTAAAAAAAAATTACAAAAAAAAAGTCAACTCTAAGCAATCACTTCAAAGCTTTTAATGCTTACAACTCCTTACTAAAGCAGAAATCAAGAGTTCAATGGCTGTAAGATGGAGATAAGAACTCCACCTTCTTCTTTAAGCCCATCTTATCTAGAAGAAACACAAATAAAATTATAGATATAGTTAAGGATAATGGAGAGAGAATCTAGTAGCTAAAAGAGGAGGATTGTAAGTACTCTAAAAAATGTTTGGGCATAACCACTGATTGTTGTTCCTCTTTATAAGTACTCAACTCCTTTACTCAAAAGGCAATAACTATTGAAAGCCTATCACTTCAAAAGATGTAGATAAAGCTTTAATGAGTCTCAATTTTAATAAAGTCCTTATCTTTGATAGATTAAATGCATTCTTCTATAAAATATCTTGGAGCTGGATAAAGTTTTGGATAAAAAAAAAGAATCCTATAATTTTTTAACTCAAAATAAGTGCTAAAGGAATTATAGAAAAATCACTCGACCTAGTATCAAAGATGCTCAATCCTAAATCACTCAAAGATTTCAGGATTACAACCTACCATGACACCATCTACGAAATATCATCTTCAAAATACTTGCTTTGATGTTGATATGCAAATCTCAGGGGGCTTACATTAGGGGAAGGAATATAGGTGATAACATTCTATTTTTATAAGAGCTAATCAAATGATACCAATGGAATGACTACAACAAGAATTATGCCATAAAAATTGAATTGTATAAGGCCTTTAATTACATTAATTAGGCATTTACCTTCCATTTATTGGAGGCTTTTCCCCCTAACAATTAGTCAATTAAATTGAATAATGCATCACAACCATATGCTTTAGTGTTCTAGAAAATGAAAACCCATCATAGGTGTTCAAGGTAGGGTTATAAGTCAAACATAGAGATCCATTATCACCCCTTTTTTCTTAGTTTATGTGTAATTGTTAACCAAACTCACTAATTAGAACATTAAAATGGATCCATCTTTCAAGTTCTAAAAAAAATGACAAGTTAAGAATCTTTTTTTTGATAGATGACATGCTTATGTTTTATAAAGTTGATGCTAGATCAATTAGAATTCTATTGAACTACTATAGAAGTTTTGCAAACTCTTAGGCCTCAACATTAACAAAGTCAAAAGCTATATGCTATATTCAATTAGAAAAAACTCACAAGCTCAATGGCTCATAACTATCTGTAGTTTGAATATAAAAACCTCCCATTAATAGGAATTCCTATCTCAACCAAAGGCACAAATATGGTGATTTTTGAGCCTTATTTGATATGTTGTTGGATCGGAAAAAGAAAGCTTGCCATTTTTGGAGAAACGGTAGATTTCAAAACTTTTTAGAAATCTAAACTGCAGAGGAAGCATATTCAAACCATTATGCCAATCCATACATGATATGGTATAAGGATAATAACAATATAATTAAGATAGAGATTATTACCGACTCTTTCGCTACAACTTTAGCTCTTCGCTGTGCTATCCTCTTCTTCTTCTTATATCCAACCCTAGCTTTTGAATCCTTTCATTTGTTAATCTATCCTTTCCTTATTATTGTATCCTCAACAATTTGATCTAACACTTGTTCTTCTTGGACAACTTAGTTAACATGATCTTTTGGTGGGAAAGGAGAAGAAATGTTTAGAGGAGAATTTTCTTAGAAGAAAGAAATAAACAATGAGACTCTTCTCATTCTAGGTTTCAACCATGCATAGGTGAGAGGAAAGCGTTGGTCAAAATAATGCAAGAACCCTTTCTTACACACCTCAATTTTGGTTATGCATGAAAAGAAAGAAAAGGAGAGCATCTAATCCTGACCTTGTTCATACCCTTGGAGGTTAAATAAAAAATATAATCCAAGGATTGCAATATAGGATGCCACCTTGGGTTGTCTCACTTAATCGGAAACTAAATAAATGGACCTAAGCTAACTTATATGTCATGAAATGCAAGCTAAATTGGTAAGGAGGGGGTTTTCATCTTTGGAAAACTTAACTAAATTAAATGGAATTGTAAGAAAAATGTGTAAAACATATTTTTGGATTTTAGGAATGTAAAACTGAAAGATAGAGACAATGATCAAATGGTGATAGTATCCTTTTGAAAATGAGCTTTGGCTATCATAGCTTGAAATCAATTTTCGATGGGAGTCGAAGTTACTAAGTTTCAAATGGGTAAACCTTAAAGAACTCTTTTAAGTCTAAGGTCTTAATCAATGAACTCCATTTCTTAAGACCTTGATAAATGTCCTTAGTGTGTGTAGTGGGTAAGTCATTGCGACAAGTCACTTTGGGATCTCAAATTAACTCAATATCAAACACAACTATGCAAGACCGAAGAGATTTAACAAGATCACAAATAGAAATATATGAGACTTCATATATTTAAGCTCAAAGTTCTACATCAACAAATCCCGACTACACATTGAATATCCAACACTTGATTAAACTCTAATCAAGAATGTTCAACTACAAATTACAAATATGAAACCTAGGAGTTTATAAATCATAGCTAAACATGGATTAAGCTACTCCCCTTTTTAAGGCCATTGAACTCAAGCCATTGGTACATCTTCAAGAGGAGAGAGGTGCCTAGCCATGTATAGCTCCAAGAGACTTCACAACCGAGAACCCACTAGAGATACCCATGGTAGCAATCGATAGTGGAAAGTGGAAGAAAATGGTATAGATGAGAGAAGAAGATGGCGTGTGTCTGAAGATGGAGTGGTATGAGATGATGAATGACAGTATGAAGTGTGTTGGCTCCCTTCCCCCTTTGTAACTTAGCCTAAACTAGGTCTTTTTAAAAAAATGGGTTGATGGATCGGGTTGCACAGTTGGTTAGTTTGTCAAAAATGGTATGGGTTTTGGTTCAATTTAAAGGTTTTATCGCGGCAAGAGGATGAGTTCGCCATGGTGAACTTTTCCTGAAAGATTTATTAAGTCAACTTTAGTTTTTGCTACGGTGCAAGCATTCCACTTCGCCGCAGCAAAACTTTCCTGAAAGTTCTCTCTAGTAGATCTTTATATTTCGCCGCGGAGAAACATCGCCTTCACCTCGACAAACTTGCCTGTTGCCCTCGTTGACTTGTTGACTCATGCTTTGATCTTCACTCGTTGGCTCCAATTCTTGAATTTCCTACAATAAAAAAAGTAGTTTGTAGTATCAATTGTTCTAAGAAAATCAATTTAATGTAATTACTAATTATTTGTGACAATTTTACCCTTAAAATACATTAATTCAAGACAAGCATTGAAGAGTTAAATGAAGCACAAAATCTGAAAATAAGAGCCAAGAAGTATAATAAAAGTCATAAAATTGTCATCAATTGGTATAGGAAACTTCGGTTCAATCAAATTCTCCCAGACTTAGACCTTTGTACTCCTGGACAAAGTTTATAAAAGTCAAAGAGACAAGTGTAAAAGAAAATTCTGACCATGTTTTAAAAAAAAAGAGAGCCAAGTCACTTCCTCAGAAATCAACCCAAGTAGACTGAAAGACCGCTAAGAAAATAAACAGTATAAGCATTTAATCCAAGAGATTAGGCAGTAGAGATATCTCTTAAGGTAATGTGTTTAATCTCTCAACTCACTTGTCTTAGGATAATTTCACTCTACAATCTGCTTAGTCTATTCTCTTCCATAAGCTTGTGATAATTCTACCTCTCTATCACAAGAACTATAATTTTGAAAATTAAGAGGACTTTTCAAGGTTGTAATGTACGAAAGGCTAAATGAAATGGAATGAAAAGAAGAAGGAAAAATGAGTACATGCACCACAATTATTTTTCTCATGAAACATACACCAACAAAGTGTAAGAAAATATTTACACAAACGATAAACATAATTTAATACATTTTTATTACATTTCTATTTTGAGAAAACTTTCTTTTTTTATATTGGAACTTGTGGAACTCTTTTCTTCTTTTTCTTTTGTACGAACCTCCTTTTTTATTATTTATTATTTATTTCTATATTAGCTTTAATAGAGATGAGATACTCAAATGAATTGTGAAATATGCATGCACTCAAAAGAAGGCTCAAAGGGACTAGCAAAGGTTAAGTGTTTGGGGTTTGTGTTTAGGTAAGTAGGGTTTGGAAAGGAATGCCTCTATCATATTATCAAAAATTTTTTCATCAGGCTTTGATCAAGAATTAAAACAAGTTCTAGAGAAATATGAAATTAAGCAGATACACACAAAAATGAAAAAATTCAGGCCCAAATATCCTTCCAATAGGGTTAGTATCTCAATTAATCAATCTCAAAGTTTAAAAACACATAATGCTACTCGCTTAGCGTGCCCTCACTTGCTTCTCGTGAAAACATTGAAAATAAAATTAACCGAAATCAAATATCATTTAAAAACATAGATGGTGTTTTCAAAAACCCATGGACACTTTGAAATTTATAAAATCTTTAAGAAACAGGAGTGAAAAGAATCTAATTTGGGAGAATTATTTAAATGAGAGAATTTAAAACAATTTCTTTTATGAAGGGTAGCGTCGCCGCTACGAAACCAAGAGCTTGCCATTGCGAACCTCAAATTCGCAGTGTCGCCGCAGCGAAAAATTTCAGAAACACGTGAAATATGCAATTCACCTTAATTTCCAAGTTTAAAAATTTGTATAAGATACACAAATGACTTGCACAAGCAATTAAATGGCCAAAAATTATGCATAAAGAAAAAGTTGCCAAATAATTTGCCAAAGTGGAATAACCTCCCCCACATTTACACATCATATTGTCCTCAATGTGAATAACAATTAAAACACCATGATGTAAGGAATAGGAAGTGGAAGGTTATTGAATAACAATATACTGGGAAAAGCACAATGAAAAAGATATAAACAACCGGCCATTAAGTTTGTACATGACAAAAAATGTAACTGAGTATCCAACAGATTGAAAATTAAAACATAACTAGCTAAAATAAAAAGAACAAATGACTCTAGCTCCTCCATAGGAAGATCATCCCCAGATCCAGAGGGACTTGCTCCCGATGTGCCAGCAATGCATCCATGCATCCGTGATCCACCTATCTCGGTCATATAACACCTTTTTCTTTGTCTTCTTGGCAATCTCCTGAAAGAGAGTGTTGTGGAGATGAGAGATATCTGCACAAAGGCTGTTGACCTAACCAGCGAGGGTCTGTAAAGTCACGAGCTCAGGAGCAGGCTGAGCTGGAGGATCATGCTCATCTGGTGCCGCAATTGCAGAGGTTGTACCAATATCTGGAACATAGATGGAGGGCTGAGGTGGGTGAATGGTGGGTTGCTTTAGGCGGGTATACCTAAAGAGAGGCGCCGGGTCAAAATAGCTGTCATTGTTTAATTCTGGGTGTGCTCTGAATATATAGGTGATGAGATGGGGAAAGGTGATAGCGTTGGTGAATTTGGCAATGGCGATGGAGTTAAGTAAGGTAGAGGAGATAACATCAGCTATATCGACTGGATGACCAGTCATTAGGAGGTAGATATGGAGGGCTTATTGTTTGGTTACATATGTGAGGTGGGTGGTTGGGATGATATTGTTGCATGCTAGGTGTATCCAAGGACGAGCTACGAGTTAGAGATTAGATGTTTTGAGATATAATTGGTAATATCTCAGTCGATGCCATTTAGCCCCCTTTTGACAGAGGGTGCGAATAACATCATCCGAGGGATAGTTATGGATCAACTAATCGTAGTGGCAACAGAGAATGGGAGGAAGATTGAAATATCGACAGATACTAGCGGCGGTGAAGGCATTGGGTTCTTTAAAACCACAAAAGTTAATTTCTATGGTGTTATGGAATCTGGTATAAGTGTAGAGATGGCGAACAAATTTATCGTTGCCTTAGTCTTGGGGTTTGACTAATCCTGTAAGTTGGGAGTCTACAACTTGTTCCACACAGGGATTGTCAGGGGGAGCATCGCTCTTTGATAAATGGCCTAGTGTCTACTTTTTCAGCTAGTTCCGTAAAGGTGAAGCTATAAGAAGAATCGGAATCATTAGGAGGGCTAGGAGGGGCAGTAGGGGTATTGCAGGTTGGGAGTTTAACACGAGATATTGTTCTGCAAAAATGCACATCGAAATATAACTTAAACAAATGAATAAAACAAACTATCCTAAACAAAATGAAACTAAAAGGGAAAATGGAAAAGAGAACAGAATAATAAACTTAATCTACCCTAAACAATACAAAAACTAAAACAAAATTAATGAAGAGAATAAAATACTTACGAAGAGGGAAGAAAAATGCAAAAAGAGTCGGAGGAGAGGAAATTTGAGGAGTGCCGCGACGAAGAAAGAGGTATAGAGATAAGAGAGGGGGTCGGGGGTGTTTATATAAGGTTTGGAGTGGAATCCACGCAGGGTGAAATTTTTACGAGAGCAATATGAAGGAAAATATGGTAAGTTTGCTGCGGCGATGAGAACTTCACACTGTGCTGAAGGTTATCCAAAAGGAGAACAAACAAAGATAGAAATGAAAAACTTGATTTACAAACACACAAAAAACACAAGCTGGATACTCAGTTCACCTAGAAATCATATACAAATCTTTAAGCATCAGAATAGCTCAAGAAAACAAAGTGCAATATAATCAATCACATCAATTACCTCAATCATGGAAGATCATGCATCAAGCCAAAAAGAATAACAAAGATGAAACAGAAGAGGAATTATTGAATTGAAAAATTGCTAAATCTAAAAGCTAAGATGATGGCCTATTGACTTGGTTTCTCCCCCACACTTATTCAACATACTAATGCATCCACAAAGTTATACTCAGTCACATATCAAAAGTAAGTAAACAAGTGAAGGGCAGAAATGACCTGATGATTACAGAGGGTTATGCGTCTCCTGGTGAACGTTTGGTAGATAGCCATGTTGTGGTGGGATAACTTGACCACTTGTTATTCGGTGTTAACGTCCACAATTCTCGATTCACTTGAAACATTAAGGGAAAACTTTTCTCCCAAAGGGTCATCATTGATGATTAAGGAATTCAATGAGTTCAGTGTAGAGCTAGAGTAAACATGTTGGAGTTCAAACTTATAGCATGCATCATCAATAACAATATCAAACATGTTAACTTCTAAAAACGAATAATCCTTATAGAGATGTTTCATAGCTTCGTACATGTTAAATCTCACTTGTTGGTCTCCTACCTCTATAATGATAGTACCTTCTTTCATGCTAATCATAGTACTAACAATCCTTAAGAAGGGTCTACCAAGAATCAAGGTAGTGTCTTGCACAACTTTAGAAAACATGTCAAGTAAATAAAAATTAGCTGGAAAGACCAAACCCTTTACCTGGACCAAAATGTCCTCTATGGTGCCTACTGGATGCCTAAGAGACCTATCAGACGATTTTAACAATACAAATGTTGGCTTTAGACTTTTGACCCCTAATGATGTATAGACAGACTTAGGCAACACATTAATGGCTGCCCCTAGATTTAACAAGGCTCCTCCTATGGTGCACAAAATGGTGAAAGATCTAGGTCTTGGCATTTAACTAGTATTTAGGGATTGAACAGTGTGAACACATTTGAGCTGACTTGTACTTTTTCATTTGTTCTGAACTTTCTTTTGTTAGTGCACAGGTCCTTAAGATATTTAGCATATGCAGTAACCCTTTCACTAGATCAAGCAAAGGGATGTTGACTTCTACTTTCCTAAACAAATCAATGACATCTTTCTCATGTTTAAAATTAGTCATTCTTTTGCTAAGCAAATGTGAATTGGGAAAAGGAAGGTCTTTCAGGCTTACCTCTTTTT
>JANSVA010043605.1:0-13439 GCA_025504915.1 Erythroxylum reticulatum | reverse complement strand
ATGTTGAATTCGTTTGTGCAACTAATGGTATTATATCATTAGGGATAATGTAACCTAGGTTAAATAATCCAAGCTTGTGTGATTACTGCTTAGATTGGTCTGTTTTTCTCACTCATAAGGTGAATGTTCGATTATGAAAGCTTATTCTAGGTTATTTGATAATTAGGGTTAATTAATGAGCTCTTCTTGATTAACTACGACCTAATGAAAATTTAAGATTAATAAAGCTTGTTGTTAATTCATGATCAATAGTCTAAAGAGAGGTGAGAATACAATAATGCAATGACATATGTGAAATTGTGCGTAGGTCGAGATTAAACTAAAAAATTGAATTTCAAACAATTCATTAATTTTATCACTTTGCTATTGTTTAATTTGAGTTGCTTTTATACATTTAATTTAAGTTGCTTTTATACATTTTTATCTTACTTTTTTTTTCTAATTTACATTGAACCAAACCCCCTGTTTTGCATATACGGATAATTTAGGAAAGTATTTAATCTTTGTGAGATTGACCTAGACTTGGCACTGCTATAGATGTAGGTTTAGTTATTTTGTGTAATGTTACGACATACTACTAATTTTGGCATCATTGCTGGAGATTAATATTCTTTTCTTTTCTGAACTTATTTGTTTTATTTTATTTTGATTTTTGATTAATTTCTTTTCTTTTTTGGTTAGTTACAATGTATGACATGATCTTGTTACTCCGGTGAATTAAAATTTGATCTAGAAATTAAAAGAACAATATGTAGATTGAGAAGACAAGTTATACAAAGTTTCGAAGATCTATCACCATCTGACAGGAGACTTGATTCTTCAATAGGAATTGAAATAGCTTTAGATTTGCTTTATAATTCTTCTAGTGATTCCATTTCTGAATTTGATTCTAACATGGTCTAACAAAATAATCACACTCTTGATTTTCCTACTATTGATGTTACTTTTGAGCTTAAATATGATCTAGTTCATCTTTTGCCTAATTTTCATGGTATGCCAAGTGAAGATCCTTATAAGCACCTCAGGTAGTTCCATGTAGTATCTTCTAGCATCAAGCTATCCTGGATATAAGAAGAGCAGATTAAGTTAAGTGCATTCTCATTCTCATTAGGGTGACTTTACTACTTGTGTTTAGATCAATCAATGCTTGAATTGAGATGTAGAGAAATTTTTCTAGAGAAGTACTCTCAAGTTACAAATATTTGGAAGGAAATATGTGCAATTTGAAAACACCATAAGGAGACTTTTATGACTACTTAGATCTTTTCAAAAGATTGTGTGCTCCCTTACCATCAAATCAGTGAATAAATTTTGATTCAATACTTTCTTTCACAAGAAAGAATTATGACAGATGCAACAAGTGGAGTTACATTAGTATATAAGTCACCCATTCAAGTTAGAAATTCGATTTCCAACATGGCTTCTAACTTTTAACAATTCAACATTCAAAAGGAACCCAAACCATTGAAAGCCAGTGAAGCTAGTACTGCCACATTAGAGCAATAGATAGCTGGGTTGACATCTTTAGTAAGACAAATGGCTGCAAACAGTGCTCAACAAGTCAAAGTATGTGAAATTTTCATAATGGTAGGACATCCCACTGATATATGTCTAACCTTGCAGGAGATTTCCATGAAATAAGTGAATACTTTTGGAATTTTTTTGGGTCAATTATAGAGGAAGTATAATCCTAGCTACCTGTATGCACAGAATTTAGGATGGAAGAATCCTCCATTCAATAATTATGGATAATAAGGATAACAATAAGGCTCCTACCAATAACCATATCAAAGACAAGGTCAACCATCAAGATCTAGACCTTCATTAGATGAAATGAGGAAAAAATTTCAATAACAAACAAGAGTTAGCATTCAAAATATGGAGAATCAATTGAGTCATATGACTACTGTTGTAATCTAACTAGAAAATTAGAGTTCAGGTAAACTTCCTTTTCAAACATTCCTGAATCTAAAAGAGAATGCATTAGTTGTCACCACATAAGACTCCTATTATCGGTGATGATAAAGATTCTAAAAGGGAACTTGAAGTGTCACTAAAAGAAGTTGAAAAGGGAACTAAGGTAAATTTTCAATCTCCTATAATTAAAAATTTTACTAATATTTTGCCTCATTTTCCAATCAGGTTCGCTAAATCGAAGAAACAGGAGCAAGGTAAGGAGATTTTGGAAATGCTTAAAAAGGAACATACCTCTAATTGATTCCATAAAGCAATTTCCTTAATATGCCAAAGTTCTCAAAGAATTGTACGCGTCTGAAAGGAAATTGAGAGGATAAGAGAAAGTAAGTGTGGGGGAAAACATGTCTGTAATCATTCAAAGAAAAGTTCCCCCAGAGTGTAAAGATCTAGGTAAGGTTATAATTCCCTATAAAATATGTGATACTAGATTTGAAAAAAGCAATGTTAGATCTAGGAGCTTTAATCAATTTTTTGTCATATTCCATTTAAACTTTGTTGAATTGGGATCTTTGAAATAAATATGTGTTATAATTTAATTGGCTAATAGATCTAATGCTTATCCTGAAGGGGTTGTAGAGGATGTTTTAGTGCATGTTAAGGAATTGGTTTTCCCATCTGACTTTTTTGTGTTGAGCAATAGTTACTCGTTAAGATAAGGTACCATGGTATATTGATATTGTGAACTAGAGTGAACCATGAAATACCTAATAATTTGAGTAGAGTTAGACAGGAAAAAATAAAAAATGATTTAAAATATTATATTTGGTATAATCCTCAATTATGGAAGTGTTGCTCTAACCAAGTCATTAGAAAATGTGTGGCTAAACATGAATGTGAATCTATTTTGAAATTTTGTCATTCATATGCCTGTGATGGACATTTTGGGCCTAATAGAACTTGTAGGAAAAATTCTTGATTGTGGTTTTTATTGTCCAAATATATTTTTAAATTCCTATATGTTCTACAAAGCATATGAACAATACTAGAAACAAGGTAATTTAACCCATAGAGTCAAATACCTTTATCACCAATCCTTGCATGCTAAATTTTTTATATTTGGGGCATCGATTTTATGGAACCATTTCCTTCCTCTTTTAGTTTTGTTATTTTATTGACTATGGATTATGTTTCTAAATGGGTGGAAACTAAAGCCTCCAAGACTGATTTTAAAGTTATTGTAGAATTTATCAAGTCTAACATTTTTGTAAGGTCTGGAACATTGTGAGCATTGATTAGCGATAGGGGTGCTCATTTTTACAATTGAGTGGAGTAAAATCTTTTAAAGAAGTACCATTTCACTCACAAGGTGTCCACGACCTACCATCCATAGACAAACGGGAAAGCATAAGTGTCTAATGGAGAAATCAAGTCAATCCTTGAGAAGATGATGAGCCTAAATCATAAAGATTGGAGTAAACAACTTGATGATGCTCTTTGAGCCTAAAGAACTGTATATAAGACAACTATTGGCATGTCTCCATATTGGCTAATTTATGAAAAGTCGTGTAATATTCTAGTGGAGATTAAACACAAATCTTTTTGGGCAATTAAGAAATGCAATATGAAGATGGACATGGTAGGTGAACATAAAAAATTGAAACTGGAAGAATTGGAAGAGTTTATGCTTGACTCTTATGAGAATGTAGAAATTTACAAGGAAAAGATAAAGTAATTTCATGATAAGATGATTGTTAGGAAGAATTTTGTTGTTGGACAAAATTTTCTTCTCTATTATTAACAACTTAAACTTCTCCTAAGTAAATTACGTTCCCATTAGATTGGACCTATTGTTGTTACTAATGTGTTCTCACAAGGTGCAGTTGAAATTGAAAGCTTATAGACGAAAAAAAATTCTAGGTCAATGGCCATCGGTTGAAACCCTTCTATGAAGGATTCCAAATGAAGGAGAAGTGACGGGGTTAAAAAGCCCTCCTTATAAAGATTGAGCAACATGGAGTCGAGCCAATGACCATAAACAAATGCGCTATTTGGGAGACAACCCAAGGGAAGTTGATTTCTGTTTATTTACATTTTCATATTCACAGTTTTGTGTTAAATGCTCCATTTCTTGCATTAGATGTTACATTGGGGAAAATGTAAGTTTTAGGTGTGGGGGGTAGGGATATTAGTTTTTATGCATGCTTTTTAGCTTAATTGTTGCTCATGTGACTTCCTAGGCATTTTGAAAAAAAAAACAAATAAACATTTTCTCTTTTTCTATTTTTTTAAGACTATATAGTTATAATTAGAGTGCGAATTGACTAGAAAAATGCATAGCAACTTTAACATTTACTTTTGCTCTTGTAATTGGTTAATATGCATTATCTTTAGAAGAGTAGTAACTAGTGGTAGACACAAGTCAATTAGATTTTGAGTCTTATTAGATTGACACTTCCATATTAGTCTCATTGTCTTTTGTTTATGTGCGGCCTTCATGATATGTACATCTTGACTTTGCCTTAAATTTTTGTTTGTGACCACATTTTTATCACATGCATTAACATCAAAATGATTAGGTATTCTTTGTTTTTACAAGTTACATTAGCCAAATTGCCTACCCATTGATATGAGTTTTCCTTTGTTAAGCCCCTTTGATCTTTATTAACCTTTTTTTTTATGCTAGCCACATTACATACTTTAAACATAACCAAATTTCCTAACCAATCCTTGAAGCTACTAGAGCATTAGTTGATTGTTGATGATTGTGGATTTACAAAGTATAAGTGTGGGGGTGTGCATATTTGTGGGATAGTTATTATTGTTGGGATGTCATGTACATTTTATCAATGAAACTACCATGTCAATATAGCTTCTTTCAATTTTTATTACACAAAAAAAGAAAAGAAAAAAGAAAAATAAAAATGTTTAAATAAAAGTATCAAACAAGAAATACATTTATTTTAAAAAGTTTTTAGTTATTGGTTTCTCCCCCTACAGTTGTATTCAATGGGTGATTTGAATATGTTGCATATGAGGTAGATGGTGTTTGGAAAGATTACTCCTTATAGTTTCAATGTATTGTTATCAATGATTTTTACAAATGATTCCTTCTAATTGGATATGCTTTATGTAGTTTACGGTATGAGAGCTTGAATTTGAGTTGTGAAACATAGTTTTTGCATTCATCATATCTGATAGTACCCAGTTTGGAATTGATGTTAGTTTGTGCATGTGATGTTTCATTGAGTGTTATTTTACTTCACTAGCTTGATGGATTTTATGCTACATTACCCAAAATACATCTCACCTTACCCTTTCCCACATTACAACCTTAGAAAATTTCTTTGATTCATGATTATGCATGTGACTCTTAGTGGTGGAGAAATTAAATGATATGTAAGAATGTGGAATATCATGATCATAAATGGTATTTAAGTGCACCTATAGATCTATTTTATTTAAACACATTTTGTCCAAATCTACCTTTAGATTGCTCAATTTCTAATAATGATGAATGTTGATTGATCATGAGTAGATGTTTTGAATGTTGAGCTCTTGGTATGGTTTTTGAAAGTTATTCATCTTTTCTTATGATTATGTATTCTTGGGAAATATGGAAAGTGAGTAAGTGTTTTGGTTTGTGACTTTGGTTTTGACTATTTTCCTGAGGATGGTCAAAAGCTAAGTATGGGGGAACTTGATATGTGTTTAATTATTGATACATTTAATCTTTGACACTTAATGATTAATCTTTTAAAATTCTTAAGACACTCACTTTAATTCATATTTGATCTTGAAGCATAATAGCTAAAGTGAGTTGAAAGCATACTTATTGAGCCATCTTCTTAAGATTCACACTCAACTAGCTTTATGGAGCAAGAAAGAGAAGGGTTAAAGTGAAGAGGAGGCAAGAAAATACCAAAAGAAATGAAAAGATGCAAAGTCATGGCTATGGGAGGTGTCCAACGGACATGAGAAATTTGTCATGGCCATGAGACCTATGTCACACCCATGACACTTTTATAGTAAAAAACTTGGTTACAGGAGCACATGTCATGCCCATGACAATCCTACAACCTAGTTTTTTTTACTATAAAAGCATTGAGTTGTGATAGCAGAAGGAGTCTTGAAAAATAGACATGATTTTCTTCATTCCTTCTTTGGTTTTTAACATTTCCATAGGTGATTTATAGATCTTTCTTAGAGATTGATGGACAAGATGGAGGGCTAACCTCCCCAACACTAGTTCAGAGTTGAAGTTGACACCAAGGAGCACATTTGGGCATATTGTCTTTATGTATTATTTTTTCCTTCTTTTCACATTGTTTATATTATCACGTTTTTATTGATTATAGTGTAAGAATGATCTTGATGCTATATTGGATTGTTTTCCATGAGAACCTATTGCTAGAACTTTGAATATGATACATAATAGTCATCTTTGAATTCATTTATGGCAACTAATGGCATTATATCATTAGGGATAGCATAACATAGGTTAAATGATCCAAGCTTATATGATTATTTCTTAGATTTGTCTGTTTTTCTCACTCATAAGGTGACTGTTCGAATAAAATTAGAGAGTTTATTATAGGTTATTTGATAGTTTAGGTTAATTAATGAGCTCTTTTTGATTAACTACGACCTAAGGAAAAGCCAGGATGAACAGAGCTTGTTAATTTACGATCAATAGTTTGAAGAGAGATGGGAATATGATAATGTAATGATGTACATGAACTTATGCGTAGGTCGAGATTAAATCAAAAAATTAGATTTTAAACTATTCATCAATTTGATCACTTTGTTGTTGTTTAATTTAAGTTGCTTTTATGCATTCAATTTTACTTTTTTTCTAATTTGCATTGAACCAAACCCCCATGTTTTAGATATACGGATGATTTAGGAATGTAATTGGATTTAACCTTTATGGAATCAACCTAGATTTGCCACTGCCATAGTTGTAAGTTTATTTATTTTGTGTATTATTGCGAAACGTTACCAGAGCTAAACTATAGGAAGACTTATCAATCATTAAAACTTAATGGCAAATCCTTATATTATGGTAGGAGATTTTAATTGTAATTTAGATCTATTCTGTAGCAATTGATTCGTTTTCTAAACATATATAAAAGAGACCGTCTTTTATAAGAAAAACCTCATGAGGAAAGTTTTCAATTTTTTACACCTTTTTTCATCAATTTCCAATGTTGATTTAACTAGTATACTAGCATTGTCTTTAGATGGTTGGAAATAAGTCAAAGAGGGGAGTTTGGCTTACTTTACTATATTACTAAACATGGCACTTCATATTTTCTACAGATCAACCATATTAATGAGATTTTGCTCTAGGTGCATAAGGGGTTAAAGAGGAAGTGAAAGGATGGGAGGCAACGTAGAAGAGGAGCATTAGGAAGTAATTGTCAATGTAACTTTAGGAGGAACAGTCTCCTTTTTTTTAGTTACAAGGTTGATACAAAAGTGGGACTAAGGGACAACTACAATTAGGAAGGGGAGGGTTCAAACCTTAGGAAAATGAGATGGGTTATATAGGAGTAAATTTAAGGGGAGTAGGGTTAGGAAGTTTGTTTGTCTAGTTAACACAAGTAAGGGATAGTACTAAACAATCAAAAGATAAGTGTTTCAAAAAGGAGGTGGTTTCAGAGTCGGATGAAGAAAAGGGAGTGTTTGTAACAAAGCTATATGCAAGAACATCTAGGAAGGGAGATGAGAGAGAGAGATGAATGATGAGAGATTAAGGAGATTTCTCCATAACTTCTGAGATCTCCAGTGGTTAAGCTCTTTATCAATCATGGCTTCTCCTTCTTCTACTTCTCCCCTACGACTCCCCTTAGCCTCACTTTCTATTTGCTCGCCTAGACCTCACACCCCACCGCACATCTCACAATTGCCTTCAATTCAAAACCCTAAATCTCGAAACGAAAACACAGATCCTAATATTCCCCACCCTTCCCCTGCCAAACTAGCACCCTCTTTGGATCTATAACCTGATGCACACTCCCCTCCTTCCAAACCTAGATCTTGGAAATTCGTAGTGGTTGATGTAGAGGTGGACTCTGCGATGGCAAAGACGCTGACTTATTATCCTCCTAAGATTCACAATGACCAAATCCTAGTCATCCCACCACCTGAATTAGCAAAGAAAGGGGCAGTTTAGTTTCACCATGCATTGATTGGGTTTTTCCTAGGAAAACGTCTCGCATATCTAGCGGTCTAACGTGTATTGGCAAAATCCTGGTTAGCTTTCGGTCTGTATGAAACTCTAATTACAAGTGTGAATTACTTCCTATTTAAATTTGACTTAGAGGAAGGGATGAATTCAGTTCTGAAGAAAGGGTCGTGGCACATTCAAGGTAAACCCTTCTTCATACAGAGATGGAGCTTAAATGGAGGGGAGCAGGATGATGTCAAAGTTGCTCTAGTTTGGACTAAATTCCATAATATTCCAGTAGAATACTAAAATACGGAGGGACTTAGTAGAATTGCTCTCAGTGGGTAACCCACTCTTAATGGACACTCAGATAGCAAAGATATCTAGAATAGTATATGCTCGAATGTGTGTGGAGTTCGAATTGGGAAAGAGTTAGCCCTCATCCTTTAGCCACTTATAATGAAGAGGGTAAGATCACATTCAAGTAAATAGAGGTTAAATATGAATGGAGGCTGGAGAACCAATGATAGAAGAAAGAATGGGCTCTTACTGGGATAGTTTTTGAGACTAGGTTATAGCAAGAATTTGCGAAGGGAAAGGAACCTATACAAACAAGTGTACAATTACAGTAGAAGGATGGAAATCTGGTAATCTGTAGGGATATACAACAAATTCTTAAGAAGAGTCCAGAATTGGGGCTTCTAAGTGTACAAGGTGATGGCATAAGAACCCCTCAAACTATTCCACTGAATGAAAAGGCAATGCAGAGTGACAAGGGTAATAGGTCTTCAGGAAGTTTAATGGTTCAAATTAAGGATCAGTAAAAGGTAGGTGAGCCAGATGGAACCCTTGTGGATGCTAACTTCCTAACCTTAAGACAAGAAGGTAATAATCTTTCCCCTTCTAAGTCTGAATTGGTTCCTAAATTGGATAATCATATTATGGGGAATATGAAGGGACAAAGGGGAATTTTACAGTCTGAGAGAGTAGGAAAACTAGGAGAAAACAAAAGTAAGTGTTCTGTTGTGGATTTTGGTAGAATGGATTTAGTTTTTTGGAATGTTAGGGGTTTTAATAACTCTAAAAAGCAATTAGCTGTTAATGTTGTGCTTAAGAGAATTTTTGTGTCTTTAGTGTGTTTGGTTGAGTCTCGGATTAAGTTTCCCCTCTTCTTGAATAATGTGTGCTCTTATCTATTTCCTAATTGGCTTTTTTATAGCAACTTAGACCAAAGTTCAAATGCCAGGATAATGTTAACCTAGAAATCGGACAAATTTTTCTGTGTTCCTAAAATTTCCAGTGATCAATTGATTCATTTAGAGGTCATTCCTACCAATAGCTTGTCAGCCTTTTTTTTTCACGTGTGTGTATGGGTCAAACAACTATAATCATAGGAATAATCTCTGGACAACTCTATCCAATATTAAAAACTTAGTAGGAAATCTTCCTTGGATTATAGCGGGGGACTTTAATGTGGTTTTATTTTCTCATGAGGCCGAACCTATAAGTCCTTCGACTATTAATGGCATGTATGATTTTAGGCAATATGTAAAGGATTGTGATTTGTATGAGCTTAATTTTAGTATTCCTAGTTTCACTTGGATAAATAAACAATGTGGTGAAATTTTTATCGCTAGGAAGTTAGATAGAACCCTTGTAAATGCTACCTAGAGTTCTAGGTTTCCTAGATCGTATGGGATAATCCAAAATCCCAACATTTCTGATCACTCCCCAATTTTGATTAGGGCTTTAATAGATAGACAGAATAGACCTTCCCTTTTTAGGTTTGCAAACTTCCTAGTTTCACAACCTAATTTCCTACAAATAGTGAAAGAGACGTGGAACACTCCAATCCAAGAACCCGTATGTTTTATGTAGTGGCTAAGCTTAAACTGATGAGGAAAACACTCAAAACTCTTAATTCTAGTCAATTAGGAGATATAAATATTAGAGTAGAGAATTGTCAAATTTCTCTTAACAATATACAAGATCAAAAGAGAAATTTTCCCAACAGCTCAGATCTGGTTGAACAGGAGACCGTGGCCATTAATAACTTGTTTAGAGCCTTAGATGATCAAGAATCCCTTCTCAAACAATTTTACCATATCTAGTGGCTCAGAGAGGGGGATATAAATACCAAGTTTTTCCATAATTCTATTCTATCAAATAGGAATAGAAATAACATTCACTCGATAGGGGAAAATGGCATTAGAATTGTGGATGTTGATGAGATTTAAACTCAGTTCTTAGGTTGCTTTCAAAGGACTATTGGGAACAGGAAGGACCTTCCTCCTTCTAAAGAGTATATGGATAATTTATTCCGTCATAGGATTACTAAAACGCTCGCTAATAATCTCATTACTGAAGTCACAATTCAAGAGATTAAGGATGTTCTCAAGTCTTTTAATCCAAACAAATCTCCTGGGCTACTCAAGTCTTCTAATCCAAACAAATCTGCTGGGCCAGATGGTTTTAATGGGCTATTCTTTAATTATACATGGCCTTTTTTTTCTTCATGAGAGACTTCTCAAAGAAATAAACTCTACTTTTATCACTTCGGTGTCCAAAAAGACAATCCTTCCATAGTAGATGATTATAGGCCTATATCTTGCTGTAACTTTATTTATAAGGTGATAGCAAAAATATTGGCTAATAGACTTAAAAAGATACTCCCTTTCATTATTATCCCAAGCCAAAGTGCTTTCATTAAAAGTTCTAGAATAGGGGATAATATCTTGGTGGCCCAAGAGATTTTCAATAATTACCATTTAATAACTAATAATAAGAGATGTGTTTTTAAGGTGAATTTACAAAAAACATATATTCGATCCATTGGGATTTCCTCCTGACCGTGTTAGAAGCTATAGGTTACCATCCCAATTTTATTCATCGGATTAGAGAGTGTATTACATCTCCTGCCTATACAATATTAATTAATGGATCCCCTAAAAATTTCTTTCCAAGAAAGTCAGGCTTAAGACAAGATGACCCTCTACCCCCTCTTCTCTTTATCATTTGTATTGAGGTTTTCACTAGGAGCCTTAGTACACGTATAGTAGGTAATAATACCTTTAAATATCACTATAGATGTAAAGCTCTTAAACTCTCCCATCTCTTATTTCCTGATATCTCTTAATGTTTTGTCATGTAGATTTGGTCTCGGTCCAAACCTTACTATATTGTTTAGGATCCTTTTCTCAATTATCTGGTATAGTTATGAACCTGAATAAGAGTCATTTCCTTGTCTCTCCAAATCTGGACCAATTGGCCCAACAAATTGAAAGCCTGTTTGGACTTAAACAAAGGCACCTTCCCATTCGATATCTGGGTCTTCCTCTTATATGGAGGGATTGTCTTTCTTTGTTGGATAAAATTGATTACAGAATTAACAAATGGACCCATAGAACTCTTTCTTATGCTGGTATATTGCAATTGGTTATTTCGGTCCTATCCGCCTTTGAGGTTTATTGGTCTAGTATCTTCATTCTTCCTTCTTCCATTATTAAGGAAATAGAGAAAAACTTAGAAATTTTTTATGGTCGGGGAAGGTGGAGCTCAGGCGAAGGTCAAGTGGAATGATGTTTGTAGGTTTAAAAAAGAGGGCAACCTAGGTAGTCCTCATTTGTCTACTTGGAATAAAGTGTTGATAGGTAAAAGAATTCGGGTTCTTTTTAGTGATAGGGAAGCTTTATGGGTTAAGTGAGTTCATACAATTATTCTGAAAAGAAAAAATTTCTAGAATATCTTATTTATCAATGGAAGTTCGTGGAGTTAGAGGAAGATATTGTCTGTTAGAGATCAAATTGGGAAGCAATATAGATTTAGAATAAGCAATGGTAACTCTACTTTTTTATGGCAGGATCCTTAACATCCGAGAGGTATATTGATGGCTCACTCTACTCCTAGAGTGATCAATGGGTTTGATCTTCCCATGAATGCTAGAGTATCATAAGTAATCTGGAACAATGAATAGCGCTGGCATAATACAACTGTGAGACTATTAGCAACCTAGAACCTCTACATTATAATCTAGATTCTTCATGAGAGGATAGTTTAGAATGGCTAGCAAGCCTTTCTAAGTATTATACCAATGCTTCAGCATACACTCTCATGAGACCGACAATCTAGACGGTTCCTTGGTATCCATTAGTTTGGCATAAGGGGAATAGTCCTAGGTGTTCTTTCATCCTATGGTTGACCTTTCTGAACAAATTACAAACTAAGGATAAATTAATGTACCTCCATACTCTAAATCGATGCTCTTTATGGGTTTTGGACTTAGAGACTATCGATCATTTATTTTTTGAGTGCCCTTTCTCAAGAACCATATGGTTAAACACTCTCAACCATTTCTAAATTAACCATCCTCAACTCACTGATCTCTAATCCATATTATTATGGGTTAACTAGTCCCTACCCTCTAGGCACTGTAACATAAATACCTTCATCATTATCCTTTCTGTAGTTATGTATAACCTGTGGTATGAATGAAACCTTCAAACCTTCAAAGATGAAGCCTTGGATGTAAAGAGACTTAACTCGCGAGTGATTTTTCAAGTTATGGAGCATCTCAGCATAAACACCGTGAGAAGGTAACATGTGTGTGTGCTTTATTCTTAATGACATGTTTGCAGGTTCATTCTAGATAAAGAAGTGGGTAAAGAGAGGAAGGTTAATCCTTCCTTGGAAACTATACAAGGATGATCAAAAGCTGAAAAGATCACCTCAATCTCTACTGAGCATTCAAGAAAGATTTATGGAAGAAAGAGGACATAAGCTACACGGTGAACACCATCAGTAAAGTCCAGTTCGAATGGTAGATGCCAAACTTTGCACATAGGAATCCAATTCAGGTAAGGACTCGTAGGGGGCTAGATTGGTGTAATGCTTATTGTGGTTGGGTATGGCTTTGTATGCTAGAAGTTGGTTCTGTTATGGCAAGTGCGATTGATGTCATGGTTTAGCCTGTTATTGTGGTGTTATGATTGAGGGTTGTATTTGTAGGGCTCCTATTGCTCTTTTGTAAGTTAGAATTTTGATTTGGACAAAAGATTGAAGTATGGACAATCTCAAGCTATACATAACTTCTAATTATTTATATACCTTCTGAATTACCAACAAAAAGAACATTTAAGAAATGAATAACTAGTTAAGGTACAATAATTAAAAGGATGTAATTAGGAAAAGAGGATTGCATAGGAAATTGAGGACATATGGATAGAATAAAACAAACAAAAAGGAAAATAATGAGAATAGAAATGGAAAGCAAGGAAGGTATTTATTAGCCCCGAAATTTTTTTTAAATATTATTTATTTATTTATTTATTTAATAAAGCATGATTAGACTAATTAA
>JANSVA010043585.1:0-13439 GCA_025504915.1 Erythroxylum reticulatum | reverse complement strand
CTCCCTTATCTTAGGCTATGTATCGGAATGACCTACGGGCATCCCGGTGCGTACCCTAGGGTAATGGGGTGTTACAAGGAACATTTTAGGAATAATACATAAATACAATATGAACCTCTCATTACAATTTCATTTGCAATGTACAATTATCCCATGGACTTTACCATATACATCTAAACATGTATAAGATAAAGAATGTCTTTAAATAATTTGTCACTAAACTACAACCAAAGCGATTGGCTGTAGGGCATAAACCAACACCTTCATCTGTACATTGCTGTTGGGAGGTGGAGTAAACAAACCTTCTGACGAAGGGCCTGTTGCTGCTTTTGTTTTTCACATGCACTTGTGCTTGAAGACAACTGCTCTAGTTCGTTCACAAAGTCTATTGCACCTCATATAATAGATGCTTGGTCACCCATTTTGAGCACGAAAAAGAAATTACGCATCGTTTTCAAATTTTACGAGAGACCATGTAGTTCATATCAGAAAAAACCTTTTTCATATAACTAACTTTAACAAAGTTTAATTAGAAACATAAAACAATATATTGACAAAGTTGTACTATCTTGTTTCGATTTCTTGTTATAATTTCATGTTTCATTAAATCCATCAATTCACGAGTTGTTCAATCGTCCAATCTTTAATGGTATTCACAGATCTACTTAGAGAAAAACTCAAATCTAATTTGAGAGGAAAAATGTAAGAAGTGCTAGCTACAAAATTTTCTAATTATTCATTTTATATGAAAAATCATATTTTTCATGTTATTGAATTTTATTAAAATTATAACTAAAGTCAAACTTTAATCATAATTATAAGTTAATCCTTATAAGATCAAATATCACATATTGAACCTTAAAGTTTTTAAAACTTCTTAATTAAGCCCAATTTAATTCAAATTTCACTTTCTCCTTTATAAACCTTTTATGTGTGACTCATTAGGTTCCTAATATATTGACCATGATTATAAATTATAATTCTAATTTATAATTAGAATCAGATAAATTAAAAATCCCTTTTAATTTATCTTTAATTCCTTAATTAAATAATTTATAATTATAGATCATTATTGATGTCTAGCAATATGTCATGACCATCCGAATATTAGGAATGTCAATGTAGTTTTGTGACACCCTAATACCCCCTGGGAGGATATTACGATTGCCACGCAAAACAGAACAAACAAAACCAAAACATGCGAAACATTCATCATGCATTCTCAAAAAGCTCAAAGCAGAAGCGATTTAGAGTAAACAGACATCAGAAACAAGTCCAAAAACAAACTCAAAATACATTTTACACAAAACAAATTTCAGACTCCTTTGGTCATTGCGATTGACTTGTCCCAGTCCCTACTTCCTTCTCTCTGAACTTACACGGGACAAATCCATCGTGCTAAGCATATAGCTTAATGATTAATATCTAAATTATAATTTAACAACAGATACATAAATTAAGATCAAATCAAAGTTTTATAAATAACATAACTGCTCAACACAAGAGGGTATAAATCCTTCAGGAATAGAACACAATTTCGCTTATATCAAAATCAAATTGATATCAGAGTACAAAATCATAAGACTGTTAAATCCATTTACAGAATCGGATAAAGAGACTTATACAGAAGAGACCAAAGTCTCGACACCAAAGTGTCACAGAAGAGACCGAAGTCTCGACACCTAAGTGTCAATATCAGAAGACATCGAAGTGTTAATAACAGAAGACATCGAAGTGTCACAGAAGCAGCTGCAGACCCTTCTAGGTATTCCTATTTACCCACAACTAAAACTTAACAGAATCAAAATAGAATTGTCTGAAATTCAATTCACATGTCAATCCAAAAGCTTTGCATATCATTCAATGGACCAAAAACAGTAGCAAACAAAATAGTCAAAGCACTATCATATTTGTACATCTAAATTACTTAAAAAAATTACAGTCTAAAATTACGTACAAAATCTCCCTTATTACCTATTGCCTCGACGTCCTAGCAATATCTGGAATCGGTCGCTCGATGGGTTCCTCTAAAACATTTAATACAAACATATATCATTATTATGCATAATTATAAATTCAATTATGCACATTCATGTATTCTGAATATGTATGATGCATGTTCATGTAAAAAATCCAGGTTTCCTATCCTTAATCTTGGATTGCAATGATACCAAGTTTGTCCAATTTGGTTTAGTATACTAAAAGTTATACTCAAAAGATTTCAGGTTGTTCTTGAGCTTCATCAAAATTCTTATCTCAACTTCAAATCAGATCCTAAAATTCTTAAAGGTAGAAATAGAACTTAATCTCTTCAGACAATTTGTAGCCTTATGTCTCTAGTTTACTCCAAATTAAAAATTACTCCATTTGGATAACTACAGACAAAGTTATGCTTAAAATACCAAAGCATGTTTAGTGTAGAGAAAAGTTTGCCGCGACGAAGTCAGAAGTTCACCATGGCGAACTCCTCCAGAGAGGAATTCTCGCAAAACTTTCACAAGTTTGTCACAGTGAAACCTAGGAATTTTAGTTAAATCCTTCAAGTTGGCCGCGGCGAACAAAGGAGAGTTGTCCGCGATGAACTTTCACAAAAAAGAAATCTTTCAAGTTTGTCATCTTCAAACTTCCCAGATTTTACACTTCAATCTTATTTAAAGAACACATATCACACTTCAACCAATTCTTCTACTTCCATTTCAGCTCATCACAACTCAAACAAATAACATCTATATTTAAACACTAAAAACTGATGCATGCACTTGAAATCATTTTTAGCTTTCTCTCTCTATTGTATTTTCATCCTTACTACATTTGTTTCATTTTCTACATTTTCAAATTACACAACACTCAGTAAACTCATATTCAATTCCAGATACTCTTACTGCTATCTTTATACACTCACGACCTCAAATCTTCACCCAAGTCATTTAGTGAATCCATTCATCGAGACCACACTATATAAACTTCTCATGGATGTATATGTTTCCAACATAAAACGTCATCCAACTTATGCATGAATTTATTTCCAACACTAACATATCATCTGAAATAGTCACAGAACTTAGAGAGTTAGAATATCACTTAATTGATTTTTCTGTAATTCTTCAACAGTAAGAGTGATGATGAACAGGGTCCAGGGACGGGTTGATGAAGTAAAACCAACGAGAACAATTTCTTAGCTGGGCTAAATTGTTTTGTTTACAAAGGCTAACACTAACTTACAATCAACAACAATAATCGGAGATGAAGGGTTGGTGATTTTCAAAGATCACTCCCTAATCCGAAGAACAACCAAGCTTTATCAGTTTTCCCCCTGTCACACACATACTCACCTGTGTTGCTACCACGTGCATTGCTACCAACTTGACACATGGCTCATTTCATGTGAGCCATTTTTCATGCACATAGAGTGCTACATGTCATTAAGCCATTGGTCTATTTCTCTTGATATTCAAAAATTTTCAGAAAATTCCTAAAATTTTAAAAAAATCGAAATAATGCTAATAGTCTCCGAATGAGTTTTTCACAATTTAATCACATTTATTAATCCAATTTACCTAGAAAAATTTCATGAATGCATGCACAATAATTGTATGTGTCCAAAATGCTTAGGCACAAATAAGCAAATATTCAAATATGCAAAGTATAAAATGTATTGAATTTCCTTAATATTCTAACCCCTAGTATGGGGTGTTACATTTCTTTCCTCCTGAAGAAATTTTGTCTTCGAAATTCATACCTGATCTAAATAATTGCGGATACTAAGCTTTCATGGTTTCTTCAGGTTCCTATGTTGCTTCCTGGATGTTGCCAAAGTACTTTTACCAAAGGCACTGAGTTGCTCCTAAGCTATTTAACTTCTCTAGCTAAGATCAAAACTGACCCTTCTTTATAAGATAAATCCAGTTGTATCTAAATTTCTTGCACTGGAATTTTATGTGTCACATCAGACCAATATCTTCTTAGCATAGAAAAATGAAACACATCATGTAGCTTGACCAATTCTTCAGGAAGAGCCAACTGATAAGCTACTGGCCCAATTCTTTTCAGAATTTCATAAGGACCAATGAATCGTAGACTAAGCTTACATGTCTTTCCAAACCGAAGTATGTGTTTCCATGGTGACTCTTTTAAGAATACTTTATCACCCACTTGATACTCAATATCTTTCCTTTTTAGATCAGCGTAAGACTTCTGCCTATCATTGGAAGCCTTCAATCTTGACTGAATAATTTGAATCTTCTCTTCAGTATCTTTTACAATTTCTGGCCCAATCATCTTGTTTTCACTCAACTCAGTCCAACATACTTGGGTTCTACATTTCCTACCATACAGTTTACAGAATCTCGAAGTAAATCGAGGATCTCGATCTTGAAATGATAGATAACGGTACTCGATCCAGTCTCGCTATCTCATTTACATACAAATCTGCAAGCCTATCTAAAGAATAGTCAGGACGAAAAGGTAGAAAATGAGCAGATTTGGTAAACTTATCCACAATTACTCATACTACACCATGCTTCCTTTAAGTAAGAGGAAGTCTAGTGACAAAGTCTATGGTAATGTTATCCCATTTCCACTGAGGAATAGAAATAGGATGTAACAAACCACATGGAACCTGGTGCTTAGCTTTAACTTGCTGACATGTCAAACATTTTGCTACATAATCCACAACATCCTGTTTCATACCTGACCATCAGTAATACTGCTTCAAATCCTGATACATCTTGTTTTCACTCGGATGCATAGTAAATACTGTATTATGAGCCTCAAACAACATCTTCTTCTTCAATTCATCATTAGTTAGCACACACAGCTGATCCTTATAATATAATTCACTATCTACTTGCATAGAAAAATCAGACTGTTTACCTTCCTGAGTAGCCAAGATAAGTTGTTGTAACTTATCATCAGCTCTTTGAGTATCACAGATTTCTTGCCTCAACTTAGGCCTTGGTTTCAATTGAGCTATTAAAGATCCATCAGATTCAAATTCCCATTTACCTCGCTTCACTGATAATGTTGAAATTGCCTTTCGACTTAAGGCATCTGCCATAATATTAGCCTTACCCGGATGATAATCCACAATACAATCATAGTCCTTAAACAGTTCCAACCAACGTCATTGTCTCATATTGAGTTCTTTCTGGGTAAGCACATACTTTAGACTCTTATGATCTATGAAAATTTTACACCTTTCACCATACAAGTAGTGCTGCCAAATTTTTAAGGCAAACACTACCGCTGTAAGCTCTAAATCATATGAAAGGTAGTTCTGTTCATGAGTCTTTAGTTGCCTAGAGGTATAAGCAACTACCTTTCCTTCCTGAATCAAAACACAACCTAAACCAGTTTCAGATGCATCAGTATATATAACATACTCCTTACTAGAAGTAGGTTGACCTAATACAAGAGCTTTAGTAAGCATACTTTTCAACTGATCAAAGCTACTCTGACATCTATCGGATCATTCATACTTCACTCCCTTCCGTAATAGTTTAGTTAAAGGGGATGCTATCACTAAAAACTCCTTAATAAAGTGACGATAATAACCAGCTAGATCTAGAAAACTTCTAACTTCTGTTACATTCCGTGGTGGCTTCTAATTTACAATCGCTTCTATTTTACTAGGATCAACTTTGATTCCTTCAGAAGAGATAACATGCCCCAAGAATGATATCTCCTAAAGCCAGAAATCACACTTACTCAATTTAGCATACAACTGTCTTTCCCTTAGAGTATGTAATACAATTCAAAGATGCTCAGTATGATCCTGTTCATTCCTAGAATAGACCAGGATATCATCAATAAACACCACAAAAAATTGGTCCAAATAAGGCCTGAACACTCTATTCATCATATCCATAAATGTTGCTGGAGCATTAGTTAACCTGAATGGCATTACTAGGAATTCATAATGTCCATAACGGGTCCTAAAAGTAGTTTTTGGTACATCCACATCCTTTACCCGGAGCTGATAATACCCCGATTGCAGATCTATCTTTGAAAACACTCCTGCATCTTTCAATTGATCAAATAAGTCTTCAATCTTTGGTAATGGATACTTATTCTTCACTGTGACTCTATTCAATTGCCTGTAGTCAATGCACATCTGTAGTGTGCCATCCTTCTTCTTAACAAACAACACCAGTGCTCCCCACGGTGACACATTGGGTTTAATAAACCCCTTATCCAGAAGTTCTTGTAATTGCACCTTCAGCTCTTTTAACTTAATAGAAGCTATTCTGTACAGTGCTCTGGATATAGGAGCAATGCCAGGTATAACTTCAATAGATAACTCCACATCTCTTTCAGGAGGGAGTCTAGGTAATTTCTCAGGAAATGCATTTGGAAATTCATTCACTAAAGGAATGTCAAGCAGTTTATCCGTACCACCCTTCTTTTGGGAGTCAAACACAAAAGCAGCTTTCTAGTTTGCATAACAGATACCACATTAGCTAACGAACTAGTGCGAACTTCATGCAATACTATCTCATACTGATCGGGTCTCTTAAACATAACTGTCTTAGTATTAAAGTCAATTATTGCCCGATGCTTAGATAACCAATCCATACCCAAAATCAAATCAAATTCATGAAATGGAAATATAGTCAAATCTGCCTCATACATAGTTCCTTGAATTATAATAGGGAAATTCCTTAACACCTAATTAACCAACACATTGCTGCCTAGAGGACTGGTCACATGAATGTTATATTCTAACTGGTCTATAGACATCTTCATATCAAACATTTCTCCATCACAGATATATGAGTATGTAGATCCAAGATCAATTGATGCATACATTTTAGAATTAAAGAGAGAAATAATATCAGCAATGACATCTAATGCATCCTTATCCTCACGAGCTTTCAGTACATAAGCTTGAGCTGAAGCAGTAGGCACAGCTGATTGATCTACTGTTTCTAATTGGTTACTTCGATTCATTCTATTCTGCTGAGATCCTCCTCTACCTTTACCATATCCTCTGTTCCTAATAGACACATGAAAGACCTCTCAACTGGCTTGTGTTATCTGAGCTTGGTTGAGAGGGCAACTGGCTATCTTATGCTTAGTATTACCACAGCGAAAACAGGCTCCCATAGTCCTTCTACAAACACCCCAATGGTGTACAGAACAATTAGGGCATTCCGGGGGGGTTTAGAACCTCGACCTCTAAACGACCCCTTTCTAGAAACAGTCGTAAAGGGAAAGTTTTGCTGCCTTCCTCTTGTCATAGATCTCCAAGTATATTTTGGTGCAAAAGTGATACCTTCCTGACTCTGTTTCCCCGAGGATTAGACTCCTCTACCAAAATCCCTTCTCTGACTCCTTTCTCTCCTAACCATCTCTTGTTTCATTGCAGCTTGTACTAGCTGATGGTACGTCACTCGCTGCAACATAGTAATTGCTTCCAGATGCTCCTTGATGGAATCATGCAACCCATCCTCAAACTAGTGATATCGGAACTCCTCAATAAGCACAGATTCAGGGGCATACTAACTGAGTCAGTTGAACTCCCGATCATACTCAGCAACTGATAAGTTCCTCTACTTCAAGTTCAGAAATTGCTTCCATTTATCCTTTTTGTAAGCCTCTGTTACATACTTAGCTTAAATTCTTGGGCAAAGAAATCCCAAGTTAGAGGCACTAACAACTGACGAATCCTCAGAACAAACTTCTACCATTCATAAGCCGATCCCTGAAGAAGGGAGATAGCACAGTGCACCATCTGCTCTGCTAGACAACCGATCTCATCCAATACCCTCTTAACCTTCTCTATCCAGTATTCAGCTCTCTGAGATTCCTCCAGAGATGTCCTAGCTCCATACTTCCTTAGCTGATCAATTGGAGCCTTGAGTGCTATCATCCGATGCAGCAACGTCATCATATCCTGGGACATCTTAATCAAAGCCTCTCCCTGAGCTAGAGGAGGTGGTGGTATCCCAGCTTTACCTCAATTGGCCCCAGAGGGTTCAGATATTACTGGACGAGTTTGCTTTGGCTGATTGCTCTCAGCAACTTTGTCAATAGTGTCGCGAGATCCTTCCATCGTTAATTCACCAAAACACAAATTGTACACTCAATAGAAGTAATAGTTAAACGCTGGTTAAACCAAAATCATCTAAACAATGCTCTGATACCAAAAAGATTGTGACACCCTAATACCCCTTGGGAGGATATTACGAGTGCCCCACAAAATAGAAAAAACAAAACTAAAACATACGAAATATTCATCATGCATTCTCAAAATGTTCAAAGTAGAAGCGATTCAGAGTAAAGATGCATAAAAAACAAGTCCAAAAACAAACTCAAAATATATTTCAAAACAAATTTCTGACTCCTTTGGCCATTGCGGTTGACTTGTCCCTGTCCCTATGTCCTTCTCAATGAACCTAAATGGGGCAAATCCATCGTGCTAAGCATATAGCTTAGTGAGTAATATCTAAACTATAAGTTAACAACAGATACAGACATTAAGATCAAATCAAAGTTTTATAAATAATAGAACCGCTCAACACAAGAGGATATAAACCCTTCAGAAACAGAACACAATTTAGCTTATATCAAAATCAAACTGATATCAGAGTACAAAATTATAAGACTGCTAAATCCATTTACAGAAGCGGGTAATGAGACTTATACAAAAGAGACCAAAGTCTCGATACCATAGTGTCACTTAACAGACCGAAGTCTTGACACCTATGTGTCAATATCAGAAGACACCGAAGTGTCAATAACAGAAGACATCGAAGTGTCACAAAAGTAGCTACAGACCTTTCTAGGCATGCCTATTTACCCACAACTAGGACTTAACAGAATCAAAATAGAATTTTCTGAAATTCAATTCATATGTCAAATCCAACAGCTTTGCAAATCATGCAATGGACCAAAAGCAGTAGCAAAGAAAACAGTCAAAGCAAAACTATCAAATTTGACCATCTAAATTACTTACAAAAATTACCCTATAAAATTACTTACAAAATCTCCCTTATTGCCTATTGCCTCGATGTCCTGGAAATATCTGGAATCGATCACTCGATGGGTTCCTCTAAAACATTTAATGCAACTATAAATTCAATTATACACATTCATGTCTACTGAATATGTATGATGCATGTTCTTGTCAAAAATTTGGGTTTCCTACCCTTAATCTTGTCACCTTATCGATCATGTGAAATCATACTCAATTCTCAATCCAGATTTATTTCACAATCAACTTTCGGATCTACTTTTCTCAATTATTATCATAAGGTAATTGAGGTAATTAGGTAATACTTCCTTCTATAAAGTTGTCCCTATTTGTCATAGGTTTCCAATGATACCAAGTTCGTTCAATTTGGTTTAGTATACTGAAAGTTATACTCAAAAGATTTCAGGCTATTCTTGAGCTTCATCATAATTCTTATCTCAAATTCAAATCAGATTTTGAAATCCTTAAATGCATAATTAGAACTTAATCTCTTCAAAATACTTGTAGCCTTATGTCTCTAGTTTACACCAAATTAAAAATTACTCCATTCGGATAACTAAAAAGAAAGTTATGCCTAAAATACTAAAGCATGTTCAGTGTAGAAAAAAGTTCGCCGCGGCGAACTCCTCCAAAGATGAATTCTCGGCAAACTTTCACAAGTTGGCCGCGGTGAACTTTACCCGAAAAGAATTCTAGTCAAATTCTTCAAGTTGGCTACAGAGAACAAAGGAGAATTGGTCGTGGGAAATTTTTATAGAAAAGAAATCTTTCAAGTTTGTCATCTTCAAACTTCCCTGATTTTACACTTTAATGTTATTCAAAGAACACATATCATACTTCAACCAATTCTTCTACTTCCATTTCAACTCATCACAACTCAAACAAATCACATCTATATTTAAAGACTAAAAACCAAAGCATGCACTTGAAATCATTTTCAACTTTCTCTCTCTATTGTATTTTCATCCTTACTACATTTGTTTCATTTTCTGCATTTTTCAAATTACACAACACTCAGTAAACTCATATTCAATTCCAGATACTCTTACTGCTATCTTTATACACTCAAGACCTGACATCCTCACCCAAGTCATTTAGTGAATCCATTCACTGAGACCACGCTATATAAACTTCTCATGCATGTATATATTTCCATCATAAAATGTCATCCAACTTATGCATGAATTTATTTCCAACAATAACATATAATCTGAAACATTCACAAAACTTAGAGAGTTAGAATATCACTTGATTTTTTTGTAATTCTTCAACAGTGAGAGAGATGATGAACAGGGTCAGGGGAAGAGTTGAAGAAACAAAACCAATGAGAACAATTTCTTAGCTGGGCTAAATTGTTTTGTTTACAAAGGCTAACACTAACTTACAATCAACAGCAATAATCCAAGATGAAGGTTTGGTGATTTTCAAAGAGCAGTCCCTAATCCGAAGAACAAGCAAGCTTCATCAACTTTGCTCCTGTAACACACATACTCACGTGTGTTGCTACCACTTGCATTGCTACCAACTTGACACATGGTTCATTTCATGCGAGCCATTTGTCATGCACATAGACTGCTACATGTCATTAAGCCATTGGTCTATTTCTCTTGATATTCCAAAGTTTCCAAAAAATTCCTAAAATTTCCAAAAAAATTTGAAGTAATGCTAATAGTCTCCGAATGAGTTTTTCACAATTTAATCACATTTATCAATCCATTTTACCCGGAAAAATGTTATGAATGTATGAACAATAATTTTCTTTGTCCAAAATGCTTATGCACAAATAAGTAAATATTCAAATATGTAAAGCATAAAATGTACTGAATTTGCTTAATATTCTAACCCCTAGTATGGGGTGTTACATTTTTTCCCTCCTTAAGAAATTTCATCCTCGAAATTCATACCTGATCCGAATAGTTGCGGATACTAAGCTTTCATGGTTTCTTCAGGTTCCCATGTTGCTTCCTCAAGTCCATGATGTTGCCAGAGTACTTTTACCAAAGGCACTAACTTATTCCTGAGCTGTTTTACTTCTCTGGCTAAGATCGAAACTGGCCCTTCTTCATAAGACAAATCCAGTTGTACCAGAATTTCTTGCAGTGGAATTTTATGTGTCACATTAGACCAAAATCTTCTTAGCATATAAACATGAAACACATCATGTAGCTTAGCCAATTCTTCAGGAAGAGCCAACTGATAAGCTACTGGTTCAATTCTTTTTAGAATTTTATAACGACCAATGAATCGCGGACTAAGCTTACCTTTCTTTCTAAACCGAAGTATGTGTTTCCATGGTGATACTTTTAAGAATACTTTATCGCCCACTTGATACTTAATATCTTTTCTTTTTAGATCAACATAAGACTTCTGCATATCACTGGCAGCTTTCAATCTTTGCTGAATAATCTCAATCTTCTCTTCAGTATCTTTCACAATTTCTAACCCAATCATCTTGTTTTCACTCAGCTCAGTCCAACATACTGGGATTCTACATTTCCTACCATACAACCCTTCATAAGGCGCCATACCAATGCTCGTCTGATAACTGTTATTGTAAGTAAAGTCCATCAAAGTCAGAGAATTATCCTAACTCCCGAGAAACTCCAACACACAACATTGCAACAGATCTTCTAATATATGTATAACTCATTTAGATTGTTCATCTGTCTGGGGATGGAAAGTAATACTAAACTTAACCTAAGTACCCAATGCTTTCTGTAATCTTTTCCAGAATCTCAAAGAAAATCGAGGATCCCGATCTGAAATCATAGATAACGGTACTCCATACAGTCTCACTATCTCATTTACATACAAATCTTCAAGCCTTTCCAAAGAATAATCAGGACAAATAGGTAGAAAATGAGCAGATTTGGTAAACTTATCCACAATTACCCATACTACATCATGCTTCCTTTGAGTGAGAGCAAGTCCAGTGACAAAGTCCATGGTAATGTTATCCCATTTACACTGAGGAATAGAAATAGGATGTAACAAACCAAATAGAACCTGATGCTCAGCTTTAACCTGCTGGCATGTCAGACATTTTGCTGTATAATCCACAATATGTCGTTTCATACCTAACCACCAGTAATGCTGCTTCAAATCCTGATACATCTTGTTTATACCCGGATGCATAGTAAATACTGTATTATGAGCCTCAAACAACATCTTCTTCTACAATTCATCATTAGTTGGCACACACAGTCAATCCTTATAATACAATTCACTATCTCCTTGCACAGAAAAATCAGACTGTTTACCTTCCTGAGTAGTCAAAATTAGTTGTTGTAAATTATCACCAACTCTTTGAGCATCACAGATTTCTTGCCTCAACTTAGGCCTTGGTTTCGACTGAGCTATTAAAGCTCCATCAGATTCAAATTCCCATTCACCTTGCTTCACTAATAATGCTGAAATTATCTTTCGACTCAATGCATCGACCACAACATTAGCCTTACCCGGATGATAATCCGTAATACAATCATAGACCTTAAACAATTCCACGTCGTTGTCCCAGATTGAGTTCTTTTTAGGTAAGCAGATACTTTAGACTCTTATCATTTGTGAAAATTTTACACCTTTCACCATACAAGTAGTGCCACCAAATTTTTAAGACAAACACTACCGCTGTAAGCTCCAGATCATGTGTAGGGTAGTTCTGTTCATGAGTCTTTAGTTGCCTAGAGACATAAGTAACTACCTTTCCTTCCTGCATCAAAACATAATCCAAACCAGTTCCAGATGCATCAGTATACATAACATACTCCTTACCAGAAGTGGGTTGAGCTAATACAAGAGCTTTAGTAAGCATACTTTTCAACTGATCAAAGTTACTCTAACATCTATCAGACCAAAGATACTTCACTCTCTTCTATAATAGTTTAGTTAAAGGGGATGCTATCACTGAAAACCCCTTAACAAACCGATAACCAAACCTAGAAAACTTCTCACTTCTGTTACATTCCGTGGTGGCTTCCAATTTACAATTGCTCCTATCTTACTAGGATCAACTTTGATTCCTTTAGAAGAGACAACATGCCCCAAGAATGATATCTCCTAAAGCCAGAAAACATACTTACTCAATTTAGCATACAACTATCTTTCCCACAGAGTCTGTAATACAATTCGGAGATGCTCAGTATGATCCTGTTCATTCCTAGAATAGACCAGGATATCATCAATAAACACCATAACAAACTGGTCCAAATAAGGCCTGAACACTCTATTCATCATATCCATAAATGCTGTTGGAGCATTAGTTAACCCGAATGACTTTACTAGGAATTCATAATGTCTATAACTGGTCCTAAAAGCAGTTTTTGGTGTTGGACCAATGGTGGTTGACAAATTAAATCCCACTTATGTTTTGATAATAATAAAATGTATATAATTGGTTAAGAAATTATTTCAGGTGTTTTGGATTGAAATAAATCTAGAAAGTATTATAAATGATGGTGAAATCAAG
>JANSVA010043441.1:0-13447 GCA_025504915.1 Erythroxylum reticulatum | reverse complement strand
AATTGTTAGATATTTATTTAAGTTTAATGCTAAAGGATTCATGTTTTGCTTCTTAATTAAATTGTGAATTCGACACTAAGTGTTTCTTTATATCATAAAAGTGAAGTATTCATTTTCATTTTTTTCATTTATATTTTAGGTTTTTACTTCAAGATCAAAACTAATAATTGAATGGAGGGTGTACTTCGTCTTGTCATCAGTTAAATTTTGAAGATGGTAATGAAGTTGGCAGGAGTGAAGGTGAAGATGAGCTTGTAGCTGTCATGAGTTTAAACAGTAATCAGGAATTGCAAGCTAGTGGCTCAAGTAAAGTATCCAAAAAATTAATACCAAAAATTGGAATAGAGTTTGAGACAGAAGATGATGCTTACCAATTCTATTAGGCATATGCTAAAAAAGTTGTGTTTGGGATAAGGATAAACAAAAGCTACAAAGATCAATCTAAAAACTTGATTGACAGAATGTTTTGTTGTAGTGTTGAAGGTAAAAGAGGAAAAGACAAACGAGATATTGATGTAAGAGCAAAACGCCTTGAAACAATGTTTGGTTGTGAAGCTAAAATGAGAGTCAGTTGTCGAAAAAGCAAAAAATTCTGTGTGGTTTAGTTTATTGAGGGGCATAATCACTACCTCTCAAGTCTAAACAAGACGCACTTACACAGATCTCACCGAAAGATAAGTTTATCTGCAGCAATACAAATTAAAATGGCAAATGATGTAGGAATCCCACTGAATGCATCTCATGATGTCATGGTTCGGTAAGTAAGTGATCGAGAAAATTTAGGTTTCATACCAGATGATTACAGAAATTACTTACAGTCTAAAAGATTGAGGGATGCGAGAAGAGGTGATATAGGAGGTGTTTTGGAATATTTGCATAAAATGTAATTTGATGATCCAAAATTTTTTATGCTATCCAAGTTAATGAAGATGATTTAATATTCAACATTTTCTGGTTAGATGCAAAGATGAGAGCAGATTACTCAAATTTTGGTGATGTGGTTTATTTTGATATAACTTATAGGAAGAACAATGAAGGTCGTCCTCTTGCATTGCTTGTAGGTGTCAATCACCACAAGCAGACTACAATCTTTGGTGTTGCATTATTATATAATGAGACATCTTTGACGTTTGAATGATTATTTGATACTTTTGCGAAAGCTATGTGTGATAAAAGACCTAAAACAATTCTTACTGACCAAGATGCAGCAATGGCAAAGGCTCTAGTACTAAAATGGCCCGAAACTCATCATCGTTTATGTATTTGGCATATTTATCAAAATACGGCCATCCATTTAAGTGATGTTTTCTCGCAATTTAAAGATTTTCAAGAGATTTTAGCTTATGCAATATATGATTTTGAAGAAGAGGTAGATTTTGCAAATGCATGGAATGAGATGTTGTACAAATATGGACTTGAAGACAATGATTGGTTGAGGTGCATGTTTGGGATAAAGGAAAAATAGGCTTTAGTGTATGGGAGACAAATGTTTTGTGCCGACAACACAAAGAAGTGAGAGCATGAATAGTGTTGTCAAGAGGTATGTTAGTTATCAACATAAATTCTTGGAATTTTTTCATCACATTGAGAGACTCCTTGAAGATCGTAGATATAAGGAGTTAAAGGTTGATTTTAAATCAAGTACAAGCATTCCTTCATTATTGTATCTAGTTGAAATTTTGAGACATGCAGCAACTGTTTATACTCTTGAGATATTCAAGTGGTTTGAAAATAAGTGGTCTAAGTCTCATAATTATTGTATTGAAAGCTTTAGGGAGGATGGATTAATCACAAAATATCAAATTACCCCTCACAAGAAGAGTTTTTGCTATACATTTACTTATGATTCATCAAATGGAAAAGTTAATTGTAGCTGTAGAAAATTTGAGTTTGCTGGAATTTTATGTTTTCATGTTTTGATAGTTTTTACTGTGAAAAATATTATAGAGATCCTAAGTCAGTACATATTGAAAAGGTGGACACGTAAAGTGAAACTTGGATTCGTGGGAACTGAAAATTCTAAAACTATCATAAGCAATTTGGATCCCAAGATACGTCAAAGTATGCAGTCTAAAGAATTGTGTGGGTTATATGTTCAATTGGTTACAAAAACATCTGAGAGTGAAGAGACTTACAAAATTGTTAAAGATTGTATTTTGAAGATGTTGGAAATCGTTGATGCTCGACTACAAGGTAATGGATCAATTGTCCAACAGTCAATTGCAAGCTCCAACGTTAGATTACAAGTTAAAGAGGTGGTTCAATATTCGAGTGTTATAACAAATCACTTGAACCAAAATGAGATTGATATTCGTGAAAAGAACAGCATTGGAATTAAAGGAATCAAAATCAAGAAGAAAACTATTTCAGGTAAGAGATTGAGGGGTGGGTTAGAGAAGGCTATGAAAAAAACGAAATCAACCAAAAAAGTTCAGACTCAGGTAAATTTTACAATTGCAGCACCAACAATACCATTTAATCTTGAGGTTGTATTTGTAACTTTTTTTCTTGAATTCCATGTCCCTTATATTTTTATTTTTTAATAAAAAAGATTGAATGTTTTAACAATTATTCTACTATTTAATTATATACTATTTAACTTTTTTTATGATAGGTTGTCTCTGTCAATTCAAGTCAAACAAATACAATTACAGCACCAACATTACAATTTAATCTTGAGCTTCGATTTGTAATTTTGTTTTTCAATTTCATGTCCCTTACAAGTCTATTTTTTAATAAAAAAGATTCAATGTTTTAACAATTAGTCTAGTATTTCGATTATATACTCTTTCATTTTTTTGATGATAGGTTGTCTCTGCCAAGTCAAGTCAAACAATTATAATTGTAGCACCAACTTTACCATTTAATCTTGAGGTTCGATTTGTAATTTTGTTTTTCAATCTCAGGTCCCTTATATGTCTACTTTTTAATAAAAAAGATTTAATGTTTTAACAATTAGTCTAGTATTTTGATTATATACTCTTTCACTTTTTTGATGATAGCTTGTCTCTGTTAATTCAAGTCAAACAAATTCTATTGCATCACCAAGATTACCACTTAATCTTGAGGTTTTATTTGTAAATTTTTTTCTTTAATTTCATGTCCCTTACATATGCACTTTTTAATAAAAAAGATTCTTTGTTATAACAATTAGTTTAGTATTTTGATTATATACTCTTTAACTTTTTTGATGATAGGTTGTCTCTGCCAATTCATGTCAAACAAATTCTATGGAAGGTGTTCCATTATTTATGGACATGACCTACTCCCAATTGGTATTTATCTTTTGCCAGAATACTATTACTAATGACATTATGTTTAGTAACTTATTCACAATTCACTAATGATACTATTGTTTTTTAATTCTTATAGGCACAACAACCACATAGTGTGAGTGATGTGATGATAAATAACTTACGACAAAACAATAACGTTAACTAAATTGGTGCAGATATAGGTGGTTTTGTTGAGACATGTGATTGTCTAGCTCCATGTGCCAGAGGCATATTTTGTAAATACAAAGTGAAAAAAAGTAGAGTATTTAAGTTAATTTGTACATCTTTATCAACAAGGTGCACATTTTGTTTTCTACTGACAAATGGCAATTTCTTTCTTATACTCTTATTATTATGCAATTTTTTTAATATTTTGTTGATTATGTATTGTTTATAAATGACGAATCCTTATGTTAAAAAAATTTGTGCCAAAATGCGAAATGTTTAATTCTTGAAATTGTCATAGAACTTATAATGGTATTGAACTTCTTTTTTTTAGGGATAAAATTGTGGGGGAAAATATTAGCAGAAGTGAAAATGTAAATGAAGCCAAATTTAAATGAAGCTGTGAGAAAGTCATGGTGGAATGGATAAAAAGAAACCAGCTTGTATATAAATGTGTATTCATAGGTTACAATCTTGAAAGTAACATTCTTGAAAACAAATCAGCACTAGTCAACTTTGAGAATAAATCATAGTCTACAAGTATAAATGTCAAAAAAGATCTTTGGATTCATAAGCTAAATAATTATAATACAAGTATTGGCCTTAACTCTAGCTTTCCTTCACTTTCCACCAAAAAGAGCAAAGAGAAGCAAGAAGTTAAACCAATTGCATCTGAAAAAATGACCACCTTCATCATCGAAAGCATAAAAAGTTGCATTGAATATTTAATGCAACTCTACATGATTGCTGAGAATTTTCCACATTCTACATATTTAATTTTCCCATTAATTTTTCTTAGTAATGTTGTTAGCTTCAAGTCTCTCATTGAGACTCAGCACTGTTGCTTCTAGCTTTGTGGGAGTTATTGTTGCTGCTATAGCCTGATTCTCTGTTTTGTTTTGAGCTAACTTTGCCAATCCATGAATATGACGCATATTGATGCATAACCCAGAAAATGACAAATACAAGACCACACAAAGTTATAATGATGGAGAGAGCTGAACTTTCTCCAAAAAGAGGCATATCAATTTTCTTCTTTTGGAAATTTCTCCATTTCCTACCATTTTATGCTAAGAAACGACATTTTCTCTTTAGTCAAAAGCTTGAATTTGATTTAGAGATGTCTTAGTATGTCAAATTTTATACTAAGAAACAACATTCAAATCAATATCTTTCACAAATTTCCATATATCAGGAACGAAGAAAAAAGTTCATGATGTACCATGAATGGAAAAGGCAATTACGCATCAAGAAAATCTACTTAGGATAGATAAGTACAACAATGATTTCCAACAATTAAAATGATTGTGAAAAGTAGCTTTGAAATGTACTACAATGTGTTTTGACATATCTTTTGCCAGAGGAAAAATTAAAGCTCTTATAATTAGCAAAAGTGGTTATATAAATACATAATGGTAACTAATTGTTAATCTCATAAACATATGAAAACATCCATTCTAAAATTAATGTGTTGTCTGATAGATGGACTCTTGTAAGAGATGACATGGATAGATATTGATTAATTGAAGTCCAAGAAATTCAACTGACTTAAAAAACTTGATTTGATTGAAGAATTATGTCATGCTACACCTAGCATAAGTTTATTGTCTATTTTTGCCCAGTCCATAAAAATAGCTATCACGTGTGCATATGAGTTTCTCAGAAGACAATAAACTTATGCTAGGTGTAGCATGACATAATTCTTCAATCAAATCGAGTTTTTTAAGTCAGTTGAATTTCTTGGACTTCAATTAATCAATATATTAATAAGTATAAGAAAGCAGAGCATTCAATACCTCAATACCACCAATGCAGAAGAGCACAATTAACATCCAGCCAAACCAACTTGACATGAAATAGTACAGTAGCACCAAAAAAGTGGAAATTGATATAACAAAAATCACAGCAGTCATTGAATTAATCTCAACAATTTCTTTTTCTGAATATCTCTTAATGTTGAACCTGCCTGTGTGTAATTTCATTCACTGCCATCTATATTTGATTTACAGTGTTCATTACCTTTTGTGTTGCCTTCCATGTTTGATTTAGACGTCATTCCAAGGCCCCTGTCACAATATGTACTTCATACCATGAACCACTTAGATATTGCCCTGAAAAAAGAAAACATCAGTATCCCAGCAAGTATAGTTACTCATATTGCAGTAATAAGCCCATCCTTTAAAAAAAAAACATCAATATCCCAGTAACTATAGTTATTCATACTACAGTAATAGGCCCATCTGTTCCACCTTTAAATGGTGTATTTTCAGATGTGGCAATAAGTGTTATGGGACCTATAGTTCCCTTTTTAGTAACGTAAATAAATACTAACTAAAACTTTTCAAGTTGAAAAACCAACACCAAGTACTTCATTAAACATGAGCTTCATCTAAAAGAGAACGTATGTACCTCTGACGGGTCCCTGAAGGAGTAATATGCATTACTTTCCTTAGGCACAGATGTTACTAAGAAGCCATAACCACATTTCCTCTCTCTCAGAACCTACTAAGTAGACACACGGTTAATCAATTAGATAAACATGTAACACCATAATACACACAACTTATTCCAAGAAACAAAAATATGCTCTTGCCTTGAAAGCATCTTCATCTGTCTTGTCATCTCCAACATAAATTGGAAGCACGTCGTTACAATTGTTTTGTCCTGAAATAGTCTTTAAATGTTAAGGGCATGATATGATTTTCTCTCAAACAATATTATTTGCAAAATTCAAGGTAAATTCTACTAACGTAGTGATTCTAGTAAAAATAGTGTTAACTGATCAGTGAGAACAGGAGCCGTGTGATTTGATTTAAGGTTCATTGGCTCTAGATTTATTTCAACACTTCAGTGATGTCTGAACAAAGAGAAGTTAATAGCAAAGAGCCTTCACAAAATACTGCTCTTTAGCATGGACATTGTCCTGCACAGCAAAATACTGCTAAAATTGCATAGAACTTTATCTATGGAATAGTTAACAAGAACTTCCCAAATCATTTCTACAATATAGGGCACTCTTATTACTGGAAGTTCCTCTGGTGACCTTCTGTGTGTAAAGAGTATAATAGAACTAGTATAATTGCCATCAGCAGGTTTGCCAACGTAATAATGATGAAACTTTCAAATGGCCTTTTTGTTGTGGTCAAATTATAGGAATGCACAATGGGAAAGAAGGGTAAGACTTGGGATCTTGATATATTTTGTACAAGAGAGTTATGCAGCTAGAAAGAATTGACAAGAAAGAATTGAGTTGAGCTATCGCATAATGCTTATAAATAATAGGTTCGTTTATCAAGAATGAAGGGATGGTTGGTTACTTCTTTTGTCCTTTACAACTTTTGTCACTTCTCGGGATGGAACTCTCAAGCTCAATTTCATGACATCATAAACTGTAAAACCAATTGCCACAGATGGTACAACTTGAAAAGACACACGCCAGGCATTCATATAGCAGAAGACAGAAATAGAAAATCAAAAATTTTTACAATGAATAAAGAGGGATTGTTACTTTCAAGTAGTTGATGCTCAACCTAGAAAACAATTGCTTCCACCGTTGCTTTTGCACAATCATGAGAAACGTTTCGATTGCTCCGTTCAACTCTGCATTATTGTTCCCCAAAAGCCATTGAACCTACAAAATGACTTTCATGTATTACTACTAGGTTTTTATCATTCCTGATAACCCTTATCGTTATCAATGACATGTCATTTACTACTTCCGTAAATAGTTCAATGCAACTTACTTGCATTTGTCTTCTAACAACATCAAGAGGATATGTGAAGGTTTGACCCAATAAACCAGCAACAGATCCACATACTAATTTCACTACAATATGTTTCTTATTCTCCTTTAGAATATGGTGTTTTATCTCCTCATAGAAGTAAAATTTGAAGCCAGCATAAGGGAAGATCCCATAAAGCGATGGAGCTAACAATAATGTTTAGTTGTTAAAAAAACCTCCTAAGAGCTTAAAGTAGCCAATTAAACATATAAGAGCAGTAGAACTTGAAGTTAATTACAATTGAGAACTTACCTACACCTCGATAGTGTATATAAATGTAACTCTTAATTAGAAGTTTACCATCATAAAGCATAAAAATGAAACGAATAGACTAGTTTTAGTAGTGAAGATAACTTTATCATAAGTTTGAAAAACCATGGTACACAAGTACGAGACAACATGGTCAGAATGGCCAAAAAGGCAACCAACAGCACCATCCTGGGAAAATATGGATATCATCAGTGAGTATGAAAAAAAGAATCTTATAATCATGTTGGTTAATTATTTTGAGATCTCACACCACCAACAAAATGAATATGACATTTAGTGAAGTAACTTAACATGGCAATGCCATGAATCATGACATATGAATATGTGAATCCCTGAAAAGGCACTCAATAATTGTGCAACCTTTAAGAATCTAATAAAGACTGTTCATAATGCCATCATCAAATCAAGGTTGATGTTTCACATTATTCCAACTATGAGTACGTTATGTTGAACCTTGATGAGAATACTTATGTTAGAGAAAAATGATCTATGTATTGGACCCTAACTAGACTAGACTGAGAATAACGCTTCGTTTAGATGAGTTGAAGCACATATCCATTAAGCAATATATACACAACTGGTAAAGTAAAGCAAGATAAAAAGAAAACAGAAAGATAGAGAAGATAAATACCTTCTTAGTAAGCAATATATACACCACTAGAAAATAATCTCATATTTTATTGATTGCTCAAGTATCGGCAATAAATACCTGCAAGATCAGGGTACCAATCGTGACCTGAACATGAAGGGCATTTATGCTATTCCTTTCCACAAAAAATTTCAAAACTTGTGGCAAATCTGACAAAACATGGTCTAGTTACAGTACCAAAATTTGGACTCCAATCCAAAAGAAAAAAGTACATGACTCGAAAATGTTATGAAATAAGCATTCAAAAATTTATCCCAAGGGAATATTGAAAAGTTAATTATGAATTTTGATTCATGAGATTGTTAGGAATATTCAGCAACCTCTCTTAAAGGAACAGTCATTATCATCACATGAAAAAGGAACTGCAATCAAGTACCTAAGAGAGAAATATAAATATGAGGCTCATGACTTAAACAACAATCATAAGAAGGAAGATAACTTAACACAGATCTATAACTAAGATGAGTTATTTAAGTACACAAGCTTGATGACAGTGAAGTTCTAAATCCACTTCCCAAATGAGCACTCATACATGGCATCCTCAATTCTCCATCCCCAAAATCCACTTCGGCATACTAAAGCATCAGCACCTGTTGGGGAGACTCCTTTGAATATACTCTATTTAACAATTCAAGTTTATAAACTGTAAATTTTTTTGACATCCTACAAAATTGTTCATAAGCTAACAAAACTTATTGGTACATAGATAACCAGCTCAAAAATAATGAGAAGAATAAGCTGCATTGCTAACTTAATGTTGTTTTTCCACCCTTCTGTACAAAGGTAACATTAATTTGATAAAGAAGCACTAATTACAACATTATTTGAGTATACAAATCAAAGACTAGTAGTATGAGAAAATTACTCAATAAGCACAAGCTTTAATGCAATAGCTTACCAATTATGACCCACAAGCATACAATCTAAAAATAAGATACATGAAGTTATTTAAATATATTATGAGCAGATATTTACCACTGCTGTGGAAGACATAAACAAGAAAGCATCAACAAATACTCCCTTTGAGGGTTTTCCACTGCATAACTGAGATGAATATATACGTACCTATCAAAAACTTTAAGATAATGTAATTTGAATGAAACAAGAATTGTATGAAGGATACATGCCAATTGTCACAGCTAAATCAATATTCTTCAATAATGAACATATATTATTGACATTTAAAATGCAAGATTTGAAAGGGGAAAATGCAAAAGGTCAATTCTCTAACAAAAAGGTTTCATCTTGGAGAATATTAAAATTTGTTAGCGAAGGGTCAATTCAAATCTACAAGAAGCTAATTTTCTTTCCTTTATTAACATAAAAGAGACATTTTCAAGTTGTTCGAAATGATCAAATAATATTCCAGATGACAGTGCAGAGAGCTTAGGAAGATGCAACCAATTGTCACCTTTATTTGCAAGACATATTGATTAAATTTTTTTAAGTAAAATTTATCAGCATTGTAATTTCATCTGTTAATTATGTATCCAAATATAATATAAATGCTAAATACCATTACTATTGTTCCATACAAGCACATAAATAGGAAAATCTGGAGAAGACCTCCCACAACAGCAACCGCTCAAATAACACGAAGCTGCATTCCAAATATTTAGATAATGTCCATCAGACCAGTCAAATAAAAATAAATATGTGAAACCAGTGAGAAAAGACAAGCAAACTTTTGTTTTCGAAAACTCTAGGCCTAATGCAAAAAGAAGAAAAGTCACCCCAAATCGAGTTGTAGAACAGGGTATTTTTGACTTTGGGTTTGATATGATAAAAACATTATCCTGAAGAGGAAAGTTCCAGCACCACCAAATATATGAGAATACGAACTAAAAATGAAAACAAAACCTAAATCAAATAAAGAGAAAAAGGAAAAAGAAAAGGGGTAAACAAAAATACCTAACAGCTAAAGACGAAAATAAATGCCTGGAAATCCGTGAGAACGAGAACAAGAATCGAGCTGAACATTATTTGCAAAACCTAAAAACTAGTTGAATCCTAGCACTTATGTTCTTTACTATGACTGTCGATGCCATGAGCGAGAGCAAGTGGATGGCAAAGAGCATACCTCAAGTGTTTAGTACACATTTCATGAATTAACACAAGCTTTTGGAAGGTAGGTGTGCGACAGATTGGTTAAGAGGAAAGTTCCAGCACCACCAAATAGATGAGAATACAAATTAAAAATGAAAACAAAATCGAAATCAAAGAAAGAGAAAAGGAAAAAGAAAAGGATTAAACAAAAATACCTAATAGCTAAAGAAGAAAATGAATGCCTGGAAATCCCTAAGAATGAGAACCAAGAATCGAGCTAAAGATTATTTGGAAAACCTAAAAACTAGTTGAATCCTAGCACTTATGGTCTTTATTATAAGTGTTGATGCCATGAGGGAGAGCGAGTGGATGGTAAAGAGGATACCTCAATCGTTTAGTACACATTCCATGAATTAACCCAAGCTTTTAGAAGGTAGGTGTGTAACAGAGTGGAAGAAATGAATGCCATTAAGGGGAAGGAAAGAATTGAGGTAAGAAGCAAAATTAAAGGAAGATCGACTTGGCTAAAGATAAGCTGAGACACAGACGTTGGTTTAAATCAAACGAAAACGTTGACATTTTATTATGGGACCGAGTAGGGCTAGGGTTAGTGGGACAGAAGATTTGATGCCGAGGGGGGCGCTCGGCCCGAATCCCTACACTTAAGTTAAGAAGGTGCATAAATGTCTAGAAAGCAATAGAATAGAATGGTATGAGGTTGAGGCTTATTTAACTGCAATCTTCAGTATTGACAAAACTTAATGCTGCAAGGCTATACCATTACAATTACATTATTGCACATAGCTGATGATCTCTCTTCATCTTATGCTTCATAAATTCCTCAATCACAAACTATGTGATTACACCCTGCCCATGTAACAAAGGGCATCAGCCACCAATATTAAGATAAATTCGTAATATTTTATATATTAAACTTATATTATTGTTTCATTAGAAAAAGGTCATATTAATACAAGAGCGAGTCCAATGTTTACACCTATTAAGCCACATAACTTGGGATATGTCACATTTTGACAAATTTAATAGAATTCCAAAAAAGTTAGAATTTAAAGTATTTTGAATTCTATTTTATTAATGTTTGAGTCTAAGTTAGTTTTACGAATCATGATAAAGAAGTCCTTTTATAAAATTTTAAGGTGCAACATCTTAATGTGTAGAAAAAAATAACTCTTACAGGGTGTTTGGTTCACTTGCTGGAATAGATAAAGAATGGAATGATTATTCTTAGGAATAAAATAGATGAGGAATATAATGGAATAGGTATTACTTAGCTTGGTTTATTCCTAAGAATTTATAATGACGATGTATACCAATGTTTGGTTTGAAAACATAAATTTGAGATGATAAAGGAATAACTAACAAAAAGACCAAAATATTCATTATATTCTTTGTTGGATCCCATTTTTGGAACCCAAACATTAGGAGACATTTGACGAAAAACAGTACTTGCACTCAACTATACTAGACCTATTTTGGGGACATTTGAATAACCCTTATTATGGGTATCAGATTTGGGTGTTCTTTGGGTAGTTTAAAAGAGGACTTCAAGATCTACCACTTTCATGAAGAACTTGAAGACAGAATCTATTGTCTGAAGAGTCAAAAAATGGACCAGACGATGGTATTAGATGAATAGTAAATAAAGGAAGAAGTCTCGATCATAAAAGCATAAAGCAGATGAAACAAAAGACAGACGAAGTGAAGAGGGCAGACGAAACAAAAGAACAGACGAAGCGAAGAGCATAGATGAAACAAAAGAACAAACAAAATGAAAGAAAGACGAAGTAAAAGTCTTAAGATGACGCACGGTCAACTTAAGACAAAACAAAGTCTTAAGAAGATGCAGGTCAACTTAAAACGAAGCAAAGTCTTAAGACGATGCGGGGTCAACTTAAGATGAAATCAAAGTCAACTTAAGATGATGCAACTCTTAAGACAAAGCATCTATATAGATGATACAACTCTATAGACGATATGACGTCATCACAAACGATGCATCTCTTAAGACGAATGACATCATCACAGACAATATGATGTCATTACAGACGATACATCTCTTAAGACGAATGGCGTCATCATAGACGATACATCTTTACAGATGATGCATCTTTACAGACGATGCATCCTTACAGACGAAATGACATCATCACAGACGATGTGACGTCGCCACAAACGATACATCTTTACAGATGATGCATCCTTACAGACAAAATGACGTCATCATAGACGATGCATCTTGACAAACGATACATCTCTTAAGACGAATGACGTCATCGCAGACAATAAGTCTTTTGCAATCGATACATCTCCCCTTTATAATGACCAGAACTTTCGACTTCGAAGTCCAAAGTTTCTATACTATATGTCGATGGAAATTTGGACAATTAAACTACAACTTTTTAGAGGAAAACTTTAACTAATTTAGCCTCAATTAATCTAGTTTGCCCTGGAAGTCAGCACACAACTTCTACACCTATGAAAGGCTTAGATCAAGAACTATACATCTACTAAAGAAACATGCCCATACACTTTAGGACTTTTCAGTTTTTTTCTTACTCATTTGGCCAAGCAACATAAATTCATACATCACTTAATTACATCAATACACATTGAACAAGGGCTTAACCCTAAAATACAACATATATAGGATGCTCGATGTTTTTATGCTTATAAAGCTATCCCAAAAGTGAACAAACTAACTTAGTGATAAAAGCTACTATCTTAGAATTTACCCAAATACCTTGCAAGGATCACTTATCTTCTCGATCTGCACCTGAAGAGGGAATAATAGAGTGAGCTACACAGCTCAATGGCTAATATATATATAGCCATTAGCAATTGGCCACATATTCAAGTATATGTATATGTATGGTTAGCAATTCTAGCATTCGTACTTTATTCAAACAATTTAAACATTGATCAATATAACTCAAACTTAATACACAACATAAACTTCAGCCATTAAATATAACACATTATTATGCACCATACTTGAACATCTAAAGATGCAATGCACAACAACTGGCTTGAGAGTTTCGTGAACAAAACAGAGAAACCAAGGTTCACTCTGTAAACAAAACGAATCCACTTTTAGGATTTCGTGTTCCACAAGTGGGCAGCCGGGAGAAGGCTTTACGTCGACTAGCACGTGACTATGAAATGGTTCCTCTCTCACCCAAACACAATCAAATTTATGCTCAATTTAGTCAATCACAATTTGCACTCTCATGCTTCTTTCA
>JANSVA010043420.1:0-13448 GCA_025504915.1 Erythroxylum reticulatum | reverse complement strand
TTGGGTACCGGTCGGTACCCAACGGGAAACCCCGGTACAAGCCGGTATTTATGGCCGGTACCAAGGTTGAGATTCGAGTTCCGTTCTCCGGTCGGTATGGTACGTTCTGGCCGGTACCGGCCGGAACGGAACGGATCTCATATCGTTGGTTGATAGGCACTCATCTTGATTTATATATATAAACTATTTAATTAGATAATTAAAGATAAATTAAAAAGTTTAATTTATATAATCCCAAATTTGGTTTAGGATTATAATTTGTATCTATTGCTAAAATATTTAGGAACTTAACGAGTCGCACATAAAAAATGGGTCGAAGAGAATTATATTTTAATTAAGTTGGATTTAATTGTAAAGTTTGAGAAAATTTATGATTAAATATGAGATATTTAATAAATAAGGATCAATATGATTAGATCTTATTTGGACACAATTGATATTTAATTTCAATTATTGTAATTATAATTAGAGTTAATTGAAATTAGAATTTAATTTCAATTAAATTACTAAAATGTCCAAAACCTATTATAAATAGGTTTAAACTCTAAGGGAGTTAGTACTCCTTACCTAACTCTCTCTACAAAAGTTGTAGAGTTCTTTCAACTTATTTAATGAATACCATTAAAGGTCGGACATTTGTGCGACTATGATGGTTAAGATGAGTTAGTTACGGTTTGAGGGATACGATAAAAAAAGGATCAAGCTTTAAAATAAGATATAAATTAATATTCGTACTTTATTATGATTTAATTGTTAATCATTTTATAAAATGTAAGTGATACTGGTTTTCAGGAAATCAAATACAAGAAAAGTGTTGTAATTATTCGCTGCGTGTGGGATTGAATCCCTGCTCGATTTTTCAGTAGTAGTATCAAAGCTCACTTTAATTCTATAATTTGATTTAAATTGCTTGATTGTTTTTAATTTGAAAAAAATTAAGACTTAAAATTTATCAATGCAAAATTTGCATAGAGAGACATAAGCATTAAGCATGTTCCTATTATTGATTAGGATATCATTAATTAAGTTTAATTTTTGTTTAATTAAAATCAAATTATACGAACACACCCATTTGTTTTAGGTTTCTAGAAATTCAACATGCATGCCTCTGTTATTATTTTGTTTCTGAAAACCCAAATCCTTAAATTGTGATGATTATTTATGAAAAATCAAGAATTTTGCAAATGTTTTTGAATGTGGATTATGGAAAATAAATGAGCATGTTCCTGTAGATTAGTTTTCAAAATCTGTCGCAATAAGTTTGTTCAAACTTGGTTTTGTTTATTTGTTTGTCCCACAGGTTACATGTATCATGTCTGAAATAAGTGGTTTGTATTGTCATTGGTGTCTCCCCTTTATCGCTAGTGCCAACGAAACCAGTCGCCAGTGAGAAGGACAGATTTGCCCTTTGAAGGAATAGGCAAATCTAAAACCTCAAACGAGAAGGTGATGTCGGCTTGGAGAGTTCCCGTAGGCGATGCTAATGGGCTTGTTTGGTAATCAAATGATAAGTTATTTTTAAACTTATTAACCTAAACTAACTATTTGACTCGTATTAAAAATTTATTTAATTATTTATTTAAGAGTTAGTTGAGTTAGCTGATTTATTCTAACCAATAAATTTTTTAAAAGTTCCTCTACTAGAGAGTTTGAGGTATTCGGTTGATTTAGTTATTTTGTTAATGACGATATTACCCTCTATTTATCTCTCAATCTCATTTCTTATTTAGGTTCTCCATTTTATTAATGACGATATTACCCTCCATTTATCTCTCAAGTCTCATTTCTCATTTAGGTTCTCCAGAATCTTGTTGGCTCTCACATCTCCTTCTCTCACGTCTCCACCAGATTGCTAGTAGCCGGTCGTTGTTTGGCGAAAGAGGAATGGCGAGAAATGAAGAGAAAGTGAACTTCACCAGACGAGCACTGAGAGATTTATCGAATAGGAATGGAGGAGTCAGAGAAGAAAGCAGTTATTATGAAGAAGAAATCGAAGGTTAAAGAGAGAGAGAGGACAAGTGCACAGAGTTATCAATCAAGCTTTTGCCATGGAGGACGTTCTTATTGAGGCCTTTCTTTGGTTTGTCTAACTTGGGTTCTTCTTCTTTGTCAAACTTTGGTGGGTATCTTACATCTTTGCTTTGCTTAAACAAATTTCACTTCTTTTCTTCTTTCTAGCTCCTTCTAATGCTGAACCTCTGTCAATTTCTTCTTTTTCTTCTTCTTCCCTTCAAAAAGTCCCAGAAACCCGAAGTTTCATGTGTTAAAAAGAACGACTACACCTTCTTATTTCTTTTTTTTTTATTTTCCTAAATATAATGGCTTTATAGAGTAGGATGTTTATAGAGCAGGACGTTTCCAATTATTTCAGGTAACTAAAAATGAGTGCTTTGATAGATTATTAGCTTTTGCTTTCAAAACATGCATTTATTTGTCATTTCTCTACTTCTGTAGCAAATTTGGTCCTATTCAAGATGTGAGGATCCCATGCCAACAGAAGAGAATGTTCGGATTTGTCACTTGATAGGTAAAACTTTTCTGCTTGTGGAAAGATGTTGTCACATGATTTCTTACTAGAATGTGGTAGAGATCCTAACTGTGTTGGTTAAACATCTTATCTTTAGGTTTGAATTGTTGTTGTTGTAAGATATATTGTTTGACCGAAATGATGCAAAGATTATGAAATCATCACCCTAACATGCATAGACTGTTATCACTTCACATTATTTGGATTATGTCTTTAGTGTGGCATTACCATCTTTCTGCAGGTCATATTGAAGGGCCTAGGGAAATGATCAAGGGGATTTTTTTTAGTGAAATGAAATCTTTAAAGAAATAGCATAGGTTTGTTTTTCATTTATGAGTGTTGGTGTCATCTCCTTTGCATTAGAAGTCTGCATTAGCAACATCTTGGTCACACAAAAGCAAAAGATTACATAGTTACTGCTACATTAAAGTTTCTCATATGTTTGACAAGGAATCTATGTTAGATACTAGAATTGATTGTTCAGTAACTTTTTACTTGAGTAGGAAATATTCAGAAAATTGCAACCCTAAATTTATTATGACTCTCACTATACAGATGGAGATTCCGAGATTCACTAGATCTTAGGTGAGTAACAAGTAAATTCTTCTTCACACCTTCTTTTACTTTATGTTGGTGTCAAATTCATATTGCTAAATAATGGCCATATGAATTTATTGTCCATATGAATAGTATTGAGGGTTGCAAAAGTTCAAGGTTGTTTAGGAAACAGCTTGCTGAGGAACACAAACAAGTTCTTGAATTTAAGAGACGGCGTCTCTTAGAGCTGCAGTTACCACCTAAGCCCCTGAATCATCACTCTTATCTTGGATACTCAATGGATGTGTTGAAGCCCTTAAAAAGTCTGGAGTGTACTTTTTTTCTTTCTTAAAATTTTGACACGTGGGAGTCTAGTGCTTTTGCAACTAATGTTTGGTGGCCCATGCAATGCAACTATTTAGGTCGTGGAGAACATTCTGATCTTCCATTTGTAGAGTGTGTCAACTACTTGCTAGATGTTTTCAATAGCGATGAAGAAAAACTATCTGATCTTCCATCTGTAGAGTGTGTCAACTACTTGCTAGATGTTTTCAATAGCGATGAAGAAAAACTAAGGCATACAACCACCACTGACAATGAGCAGGATAGGTAATATAACTACCACCAACTATCTTCAATCATATTGTAATGTTCTGATATGAGTTTTATCCCATGCAGCACCCAAGGACTCAATCTTCCAGAAAGTCTAGTAAGAGTGAAGACATTTGCATGACCACTCACCTCAGCCTAACAGATAATTTTATTTTTATGAAAGAAGCTTATGTCAAGATAATTATTTAACTCGATGTTCCTTTAGTAGACTAGGATTCTAGTTGTAACTATTTGTTGATTTAATGGAACATCAGTGCCTGCAATTCCTTCTTTGGGAACAGTCTGAAATTAAATCTGAGATTTAATGAATGAAATCTGAGATAGATTTAGTTTCATTAAATGAAGTTTGATAGTAACTGAGATAAATATGGATTTGCTGCAATCTTTATTGTGTCAACCTAAGTATATTGTAGGTGTCATTATTTGTTGTAGAAAGTTACATTAATTTCGTGGAGGTTGTAGCCACTCTTTGTATTTATTGCATTTAACTCCATTTATTACTCACAACTGCCCCATTGTCTATTTTCACCTTCAAAATGGAAAAGTTCAACACAATCTTACATTACAGCATACTTATATGCAAAACTCTCCCAATATTTCATTGATATGAAGAGTGAAGAATGTTACAACAGTTCGTCAATCGAATTCTGACTAGTGGCGTCTTCTTTAGTAAGTTGATTCTCTCCCTTCTTCCCTAAACACTTATTTTTATTTGGTATGTTGTAGAAATAGAATGAATGAAGATGAATGGATTGAGTCGGAGAATTTTGATTCTGATAGTGGCTACAGGAGATCGAAAGAAGAAATAAAAAGAAAAGAAGAAAAAAATGCTTATGTGTTGAGTTTTAATAGTTTTATAATGTCTGTGATCATAACCATTATGTTTTAATAGTTTTGATATTCCTATTTATATAGAGATTAGTCTTCCAAATATTCATACTGTCAAACAAAATGCAAGAATTTTTTGTTTTATATGACAAACACTCATGTTTCTGGAATCCTGTATCAAACTTCTCTATAAATTTCTTATTCACAATAAATATGCAATCCTAAAAAGTACGATTGTTTATTTGACAAAAACTCATGTTTTTGAAATGTTGTATCAAATTTGTTATTAATAGTAAATATGCAATTCTAAAAGGACACATTCGCACGAATAGTTTTTTTATTTGACGCACACTCATGTTTCTAAAATACCATCTCAAACTTGTCAAATTTACTGAATAGAAAAGTACCATTATTTTTTATAATGACCTTATTAATTTAGAACTCTTTCATATCATTCCATTGAAGCCTAACTTGCAACCATTTTGTTTTATCCCAAGTTCTCTCTTTTCATGTTTAAGATGGTTTACTCTAGATTTTTTATTTTTATCGGAATCTTTTTAAGATGGTTAATCATGCATTAAATTGATTATTTAATATTTACAAATTAATATTTATATTTTTCTAATATTATTTAATTATTTAATAGTTCTTTTGTTACCAAAATGAAGTAGTATATTGTTAAATTATTATATATAAACAAACAGTAATTTAATAAAAAATATTTAATAAATTTCTTATTCACAGTAAATATGCCATCTTAAAAGGACATTCCCATGAATATATTTTTTTTATTTGATGCACACATATTTTTGAAATACCATCTCAAACTTGTCAAATTTAGTGAATAGAAAAGTATCATTATTTTATAATGACCTTGTTAATTTAGAACTTTCTCCTATTATTTCACCGAAGTCTAACTTGCAACAATTTTGTTTTATCCCTAACTCTCTCTTTTCTCTTTTTTTTATTTTCATGTTTAAGATGGTTTTCTCTAGATTTTTTATTCTTCTCCGAATCTTGTTAAGATGGTTTTGTAATCATGTATTAAAGCTTGATTATTTAATATTTACAAATTATATTTATCTTTTTCTAATATTATTTAATTATTTAATAGTTTTTTTGTTACCAAAATGAAGTAGTATTTTCTTAAATTATTATTTACAGTAATTTAATAGAAAATATTTTTATAATATAATATTTTAAATAAAAATATATTACAATAAAATTTTATATAATTTTTGAATAATATTCACAAGTTAATTATATTACTCATTTTATAATAAGAGATCAAATAATTTTAAATTAAGTAATTAATAAAAATATATCGATGAGAAAAATTATTTATATATTTATTTTGTTGGAATAGTCTAATTGCAACAAATTTAAGTAACTAACTAGTGAAATCAATTGCAAAAAAGAAAAACAAGGAGAGAGTCAAGGGGGAATGATATAGGTAGGGTTTGTTAGTCAAAAGAAACACTTCTTATCTTTTGTAACATTTGTAACCAATATATTCAAAGGAGTAAGGAAAACGTGGTGGAGTTATTTGTCAAAGGATACCATAGAAGAAGATGGAGGAAGAGTTTCACAAAGTAACCAATTTACATTGAGATAAAACTAAGCTTAAAGATAAGTTTGATTGGATGAGAAATAGATGGAGTCTTTGGAAATATTTAAAAGGGAAAGAAACGAGATTGGGATGGGACTATGATAAAAGATCAATTGTTGCTAGTGAGGAGTGGTGGACTTTAAAGATTAAGGTTAGCCCATTTTAAGTTATTTTCCTTTAAGGCTAGCCCATTTTAAGTTATTTTCCTTTACTTTAATGCTAAATAGTTAGTTAAATATAAGTTAATTATTTTTTGTAGGAGAATATCAATTTTAAAACATTTAAAGAGGAGGGGCTTGAACCTGAGCTTGAATGTAAGTTGGATCAATTTTTTGGATTTGCCCAAGGAGAGATTACATTATGTCATGTGGCTAACCCTCCTTAAGAACAATTAGAAGTTAAGTAAGTACATGTTCCTTCTTTATCTGATAGCCTCATCATCAATTGTCAGGCTATCATGATCATGAGAATATAGATGATACTAATGGTCTAAAAAATAATCATATGATTGGTGATTGGGAAGAGGTGTGGAGAGAAACTACCCCGACCCCTGCATATACTCTTGTTGCTACCCCTTAAGCTTCATGTGATGAAAGGAGTGAGAGAAGAAGATGCAAAAGGGTTTTGGAGAATAATAGTTCACAAATCAACAAGAGTGTAAGAACTGATTCCGCTAAATGGGTAGGAAGATTTGCAACAATGTATAAGAGGCTTGAAGATATGATGCAATTGATTCAAGCAAGACAGAGTGCAACAATGTTGATGAATACTTCTATTACGAAAAATTTGAACACGATGAATATTGATGCATCACAAAGTACTAGTGATCACATCATGATGTTACAAATACTTTGGGAAAACTATGTACTTTGCCTGGTTTAGAGAGTAGTACTCCAGAATTTTACTTTGTTTTCATGTTGATTGAAGATCTACAAAGAAAGACCTTTTTTTTGGTTTACCAGATGATACAAAGAGTGTTGAATACATAAAGTTTATGTATGAGTATGAAAAATATAAAAAACATTAAACATAGTTTCTATTTATGCATTACTATGCTTAGTTTATTTTTTTATTTTTATTATTTGTACACTTATGTTGATATGGTATGCTTTAAGACATTATGAACTTGGTTAGCTTATTTTATTATATTATGTTATTTTATTGGTAGTTTATAATTTTATTACGTGTTATATTATTTATTTTTTATATTTAGACATATAAGTGTCATGTTTATTTAGAATATAAATTTACTTGTTGATTTGTAGTTATAGATGATAATGTTATGCAAATTATGTAACTTTTGCAAATTAAGCAATTTTGGACAATAAGATTGAGTTTTGGGATTCGATGGCTTGTATAGCGGGTTACATAGGTGTGTATTTTTTTAACCACATATACAAGGAATCATGCATGACTTCCTATCAAACAGGAGAACTATGGATGAATGAATTATTGAATGGTCATGAAAAAGGATAGTTTAATACATTTATGATGAATCAAAATACATTTTGTCAATTATGTATAGTTTTGGAAAATAATTATGGTTTGAGAACTTCAGATAGGATGTCTACTTTGGACAAAGTTGGTTTATTCGTGTATATGATAAGTAAAGGTTTCCCTAATAAAGATACCTCAGAGTGCTTTCAACATTAAGGTGAAACTGTGAGTAGAGTTTTAAAAGAAGTTTGAGTGCCACGGATGGATTTTTAAGGGATATACTCATATTAAAAGATCTTAAATTCAAGGAGATTCTATAAAAAATTGCCAATAATGCTACATATATGTAACATCATGTTTTTCCCATGTTAAGGATTAGAACCCTAGAATACTTAATATGAGAGATAATATTGAGAAACTAGGACATGAATTTAATGCTCGTGCATCATTTAGCATACATACACATGAATTTGATAATTACACACATCATAATGACTGTACATGCACTCATTTGATATTTACCGGGTATAGTTGATCTTAATTGATTTATAAATGTGATTATGATGTGAATAGTGAATATTTTGTCTTGAAAATTGATTTGGTAAGTATAATTACTGATTTAGAAATTTTTAGTGAAAATTTGGAAAATTTTCTGAAATTATAAGTAATTTTGGACTAAGAAAAATGCCAAGTAGCAAGACAATTGATTTATGGTAGTAAAAATAAGTGTCAAATGCTAGTTGAAATGGTATTAGGATTTGTTGAGAAAGTGCCATTGAAATTGGGTGATAAATGGACTAGAGATTAAATGGTATTGAGTGTAATTGTTAAAATATGTTAATTTGGTTATTTAAGTGGTAAGTGTCTTGACACATGTCATGACACCCACTAAGCAATTGTTACCTTGCTTTTAAACCTACCAATCGTTATTTACATTTTCGAAGACCATCTTGTTTTTGTCTTTCACGTTTTTCATATGCTCTCTTCTTCATCTCTTTCATTTTCTTCACTCATGATCATCTCACTCTCACCCTTATCATGCTGAGTTCTTGCTATCCTTCACTTTGTTTCTTTAAGATCTTTACTATCTCTTCATCTTGTTACTAAAAACCTAACCTATTCCCCCTTGAAGAGTTGCTGATCGTATAAGCTTGGAAAGTTAGGGTTTATGTGATTTTAAAAAAGTTTGGAGTTTTATCAAGTTGTACATTAATCTTCATAGGTTATTTAAATATAAAAATATGTGATGATAGTTTAAAGTTGAAATGATCATGATAGTGGAGTTGAAGATATGTCGTATGTGGATGAGGAAATGAGTGGGTGTATGTCATATTTTTGGGTATAGAATGAGTGTAGGAAAATGATAAATGAATATGTATGTTGTGTTTTGTTTTTAAGAGTATAAAAACCATGAATTATAATTTGTTATGTAGATGAAATGGATTGGGATTTAAGTTATAATGAAGGTGAAATTTATGCTTAAGAAAGGTGTTTAAGAAATGTTCTTGAAATGAGAAGAAATAAGATTTATGTATGATAGTATGTGATGAAGATTATGTTCTGGTTTTGTATGATTGATAAACAATGGTTCATGGATGGTTTCATAGATGTTATTAAGTTAAAAATTGAGGTGAGAATGAAGAGGGAATGATGTAAAGTTGCTGAAATATGCATAAGATGGTTTGAATGTAACATATAGGAGGTGAAAATATGGAAAAGTGAAAGAAGAATTGTTGGAATATGTTAGCTGTAGTATTTTCACAGAATATGCATCTGTATTTTAGCCATATCTTGATTTGTACATATCAAAATGGGATTATTTTAATTTTTTATTAAACTAGAGATAGATGACTATAATTGTTATGAAGGAATCTAATTTGAAATTCATCTCTAAAGGTTTTGAAATTTGTCTTGAAGTTGAGTACAATGTGCTATCATAGTGTGAGAACAATTTGTAGTATTTTAGGTATAACTTGCAGAATACCTAACCAAAATGAATGAAATTGATTTCTTTAGAAACTTAAGACATATAGTAACATTTTTTAGAAGAATGTATGACCTAAATACCTCAGTTTCTTTGTCAAAAGGGATCACCAAGTAGTTGCATGATCGTGATAGAGAGGGATCATCAAGTGGTCGCACGATCATGCACAAACACGATCGTGCACTATTGTCTTCCCACCTTAGTGTTTTGGATTTAATTGAGGTTTGAAATGAACCTAGATGGTTGCTAAAGTAAGTGGTTAAGTGATTGACTAACATTAGAATTGAAGAATGGATTCACTTGATATGAATGTCTCTCAATTTGGAAGTTACGAGTTATTAATAATGTAAAAGTGTTCTTATGAATAATATGAATTAGGTATGAATGAATGAATGAGAATTGGGAAATTTTGTAGATGTGTAATGCTAGGAAAGGATTTGTAAATGTATACTTGATGAATAGATGATTGATAAACTGAGGATAATCAAGTTTCTCAAGATATGATGATGAGCATAAGATGTGAACTAAAGAAATATGCCCGGGATTGTCATTGAGCATGCATTATAAATATCACATATACATATGTATATGATTGAGTATTCATGAAAATGTGCAAATTAGTAATGTGTAAATATGTATGTATTGCATGGTATAGAAGAGTAATTAGAGCGACAACATCTAGATATTGTTGGGACGTTTAGGCACTAACTATCTGGAGCATACTATGAGTAACCTAGATGGTCTCACATTGATTTATTGTTTTGTTCAAATTCTGAATTGAATTATTATGTGATGTGAATGTGTTGATTTCGAACATTGAATGTCTGAGGCGTTTGATGCACGGATAATATATTGAAAGTGCTGATTGTATGTGAATTTGACAAAATATATGATACTCAACTTAATTGCTAAATGTTGGACTAAGGTTCGATGATGAATATGAATGTGAAAGAAAATTAAGCACCGGTGGATGATTAAATACATATGATGCATTTCACTACATAAATGTATGATAACATAAAGGCAGTTGTGACCGAAGTCGCCAGTGAAAAAGAGCTTAAAGCTCAAAATGTGGTAAGAGCGTCTGGGTCACTATGTATAATGAGCCCTATATCCTTAACAAGTAAGCGATAATTATTAATGAGCCCGGTATCCACAATGAATATGGGACAATGAAAAAGACACTCGGTTATAACTAAGTAATAAATGAAAGTGAGTCTCATGAACATTGCACTTATAATTTAATATGCATCATATGAATGATTGAATTGAATTGTACGAATTATTATGAATGTAAAAGGTGAATAAGTGAACCAAAAGTTATATTGTGCTTTTTGATTTTTGATAACTAGTAAAAGATGTGCATTATATGATGACATAAATTGTTTGTGAACTTGAAATATGAACTGTATATGTTATGTATTATGAGTGAGCTATCGATGATGGCTAGCTCACTGAGTTCGCAAAACTTATCAAAATTGTAATGTTGACTTTTTAGGTGTGAGAGAGTGGGCTTAGCTTCTAAGACAACTTAGAAGAGATCAAGTACTGCTTTTGGATAGAAGAAATATCTCAAAGATCGGTCAGTTGAGACTGAAGGATTTAGATAAAATTTTGCATAGTTCCTCATTCATGTAGCATGTAGCATATTTTTGTAATAGAGTTGTAAAGTCTGATTTCTCTTCTTATGTATAAGGATGAAGTATGTAATGCTACAATGTATATTTGGATTTATGAAATGAAAATAAGGAATTAGGCTTTTAAATATTGTGATATTTATATTTTAATGATGATGCCATGATTAAGTTAGTGATATGACTGCTCTAACATGCCACCCTTGTTGGGTACATACTCTGGTATTCCCCAGAATGTCGGGTATGTGTCCTATGAGTGTGGGATGCTACAATCTTTGGTATTAGAGCATGGTTTGGCATCCATAGGAACAGATATAAGCATATAGACATGATATATAACGAGAAACTTGGATAGTAATCGCTATTATTATCCATTATAGGTCATCCATAATAGGTGATCAAATGGGAAAATCAACTGAATTAGAATTAGTATGAGCCAGTTGAGAGTCTTTTGTATCTCGAGCTGAGAGAATGCCTCCGAAAATTCCTGAGAGAAGAGAAAGGAGGTATGATAAATTAAGAAAGCAAGGGACTGTAGACTTCTACGAAAGTACAGACCCTACAGAGGCCGAAGGATGGCTAGAGAGAATAGTGAGAGTCTTCAATCAGATGGACTACAAGTCAGACAAGAAGTTCGACTATGCAGTTTCCTTACTGTAAGGCCCAACATACCAATGGTGGAAAACTGTTCCAGGTAGTACCACCAGGCATTGTAACTTGAAGTAGGAAGATTTTATGAAGGTCTTCAAGGAGAACTACATGCCCAAGATTTACCTAGGCAAAAAGATAAAGGAATTTCTGGATCTGAAGTAGGGCAAATTATCTGTGCAGAATATGAGATAAAGTTTAATGAACTGATGGGGTATGCTACTACCTTGATTCTTACTGAGGAAGACAAGTGTAGGAGATTTGAAGATAGGTTGAATGTGGAAATTCAAACAAGGCTAGCTATTACTAATTTGAGTAGTTTCTCTGAGCTGAGAGCAGCCTTAATCCGAATGGAGCAACTGTTGAGAGATGATCAGGGGGATCATAGACAAGAGTCTATAATGAAAAGGCACAGTGAATCTCAGGGTAGTTCTAGCAGAAGGTTTAGTAAATGCCAGAATAGATCTTTTAGACTACCAGTTAGATTAAAACAGTCGGGGCTTAGACAGAGGGGTAGTTTTATACAATTTGGTAGTGGAAGAGATGTAGTATCAAATCAGTTATTCTACTTTGAGCATTGTGGGAAGAAGCATAGTGGTGAATGCTGGAAACCGCTTGAAGCTTGCTTACGATGCGGCTCTTTTGATCACTAGATTAGAGATTGTTCAATTGTGTATGGAGCGCAGTCTGGAAGGATAAGGGAAGTGGTAACTGAAACAATTGTCCAGTAGAGCCGAGCTAGTGTGTCTGGATAGAGAGGTTGTGGTAGAGACAGAATGGGTTCTAGGAGTCTTACTGTCAGGACTGAGGTGTGGAGCAACTAATTGCAGTCTCAAGCCAGAGTCTATATAATAACCAGATAAGAGGCTCATAATTCTCTAGATGTCGTTACAGGTGTGTTACACATTTTTACTTATGAAGCTTTTGCATGGCTAAAACTTAGATTTGTGCACTCTTTGATTGCACTGCAACTAGCATCTAGGTTGCATTGTGATAGGGAATTATTAAAATATAGATTAAATGCGAGTACACCGATAGGTAACACCACAGTAAGATGAGAAGTTTATAAGAGATGTTTGATTGAAATTGATTAGGTAGAATTAGTGGCAGATTTGATTGTATTATAGTTAAAGGGGATTTATATTGTTTTAGGCATAGATTGGCTCAATGCTCATAGAGCCATTATGAACTACTATACTAAGGAGGGAATGTTAGAATCTCCAAATCAGTCGGGAGCAATCTTTCCAGGTATTAGTATGTTAGAATCTCCTAATCAGTTGGGAGCAATCTTTCGAGGTATTAGTTAAGTAGTGCCAGCCAGACTGATCTCATTCGTGAGTGCTTTGAGGTTGTTGCAAGGATGATGTGAGGCTTATCTGGCCCACGTAGTTGATACCCGAACTAAGCAAAATTTACAGGACATTCTTGTTGTTAGGGAATTCCTGGATGTATTTCTCGTAGAATTATCTGGTTTACCTTTAGCTAGGGAAACAAAGTTTACAATCGACTTAGTTCCAAGTGCTGCTCCTATATCTATTCATCCATATAGGATGACACCTATGAAACTAAAAGAATTGAAGGCTCAGTTATATGAGTTATTGGAAAAGGGTTTCATTAGACCCATTGTATCAC
>JANSVA010043379.1:0-13450 GCA_025504915.1 Erythroxylum reticulatum | reverse complement strand
GTTTCCCATACATCTCTATGTATATGTATATTACTTAGAAAAGAATCTTGGTACCTTTTGACTAGATATATAATGCTAACATAAATAAAACCAAACTCTTTTGTTTTATTAATAACAAATATTTTCATTACAAAACTATAACTCAAGAAGATAAAGTTACTTGTAAATACACTTGCTTTCCAGGGCACTATATTTACATAACTGCAACATTAATTTCAAAAGAAATAACAAGATTCATGGCCTAAGGACATGAGCATGCCAAAGACTTTATCTCTTCCATAAAAGACATACATAGATCCATGACATAGGACATGTGTCGAAGGTTATGAAAACATATATAAACGTTTTTGGTTTAGAGATTTTTGTTTAGAGGAAGTGACCAAATATATCAATTTGGTTTTTAGAGATACACATAAAAACCAAAAACATGCTTTAACAAAAAGCTGTAAGAAGATTGTGATACAAGAACCAGGCTTTCTCGACCTGGTTTGGAGGTGATATCAACTCCAAAGAACCCGATTAAGCATTCTCTCATTGTTTGTTGTTCTTTCTCTTAGGGATTGATTATGTTGTCCTATGTTTAATGTTTGGGTGTGGTGTAAGAATGATTGAATGCGTTATTTGATTTTTTTTAATGTAAGAACTCATTCCTAGAATCTTCAATATAATACGTAATTGTTATGTTGAGATTCATTTATGAAGACTAAGGGTTTTTAATCATTAAGGAAAACATAACCTATGATAAATGACCTTAGCTTGTGTGGCTATTTCCTTGATTAATTTATTTTCCTAACTTGTAATGTGGCTATCCAATTAAATCTAGAGAGCTTATTTTAGGTTGTTCAATAGCTAGGTTTAATTAATGAGCTCTTCTTAATTAAACATGACCTAAGGGAAAATTGGAGTTAGTAGAGCTTATTGTTAACCTATGATTAATAGTTCCTAGGAGAGGTATGAGACAATAATTCAATGAAATATGTTTAATTGTGTGGAGGCTGAGATTGAACCAATGCATGGGTACCTAATGAATTCATCACTTTCATCATTTTAAGAATGTTTTCTTTAATTTGTTTTCATTAGTTTAGTTTCATTTTCATTTCTTATTTGAAAACCAAAGAAACCCCACATAGCCTAGGCACCAATTGATTTCATTTCAAAGCTTTACACACAATCTTTATGGGATCGATATAGATTTACCACTGCTATAGTTGTAGGTCAAGTTATTTTGAGTAATGTTACGATTCGCTACATCAATTTTGATGCTGTTGCCAGGGAGTACGGTGCTTTAGTTTTTGTTCTTGATTTTAATTGGTATTTTATACATATTTGTTTATAATTAGTTTCTTTTTAGTTATTTCATGATCTTTTTACTTTTTTGTTAAAAAAATTTCATAGCTGGAAGTCATTTTTTTTCTATAACTCATATTCACAATATTATAACCAAGCTTGGAGTGATCATACTAACTTTAGTTATGGATAGGATAATCAATAAAATCCTTGATAGTTTGTAGGGCACACAACAATTCCTGCATAAACCAAAAGCTTCTTATTATAACCTAGGTATATCCCTAGAAGACTTAGTTAGATCTCTCGCTACAAATACTGTGCAATTTTAGCAGGAAACAAGATCTAGAATCCAGAACTTGGTAAGCCAGATGGGTTAGAAGATGGAAGTTATCAACCGCCAAGATTCACAATGTGGAGAGACGAAACCATATCAACTTGAGGTGTACCCAAGGGACGTTAGCGCAAAGACCTTATAGAGTGAAGCATGGCTTAAGAATCTTGAGAGAAATACTCAAGGAATTGCTTATGAAGAAGAAGTTGAGGAGGAGTTCGAAGTAGAAAATGAAATATCATTTAGCTTAGAGGCAAATGCTGTGCAACACCCCACTCTTATAGTGCATATTCCTGAACATACTGACGGTATTCAAAAATATACTCTACGAGGATGGCATGCTAGAATAGTCAGTCAGTCAAACTCATTACAATTTTTTTAAAACAACACACGCATGTGTGGAAAATAAAAAATGGAAATCTCGACCCATTTTATTCATAAACATTTTCAATTGCAATGTTACAACCAATATACATAACATCAACAATTTAGTAGCCACTTAGGCCCATTACAGATACAAACCACTTGAAGTCATAATGTCATTACATTACAAAATCATTTGTGTACACATTGTAAAATACTTGTGAACACATATTTTGATATAAAAACAAAGAAATACAAATGCAGACGTGAACTAATATTAACATCTATCTCTTACTCAAATGCAGTGACTAGACTCTAATTTGTCTAACAGGAGATCTTTCTTAAGCCTGAAAAATATTACAAATTTTAAGTTGAATTTTGGAAACTCAGTGAGTGGACCATCCTTGTTGGCTCACTCAATCACATAACACATCTATTCATATAGTCACATGATTGACATCACTTCATCAATTCAACATGTTGATTCATATACATTTCATATTCACGTAAAACATATACAACATTCATAAATCAGTCAAACTATTTAAATCAAACATATCAGATGCATATGCAAGGCTTATGAGACTCACTTTCAATTGTTATTGTTGTCACTAAGAGCTTATAACTTTCTCGTATCCATTGTGGATGCTGGGCTCATTGATAATTGTCCTGTATCTGTTGGGGATACCGGACTCAATATACCTAGTGAGCCTTTAGCACTTCATCACATTATAAGCTTTATGCTCTTTTTTGTTGGCTAGTCCGGTTACAATAATCTTTATGTTATTATTCATTCATTTAGTGAAATGCATTAATTATATAAAATCAATTAGTCACTTTATTTCACTTAACATATTCACTTTTTTCATGTCATTGGACCGTGGTTAGATATTCAACATTTAAGTTGGAAAAACACATAGTCAGTCCAATTCACATTCAATGCACACTTGCAATATTATTCATGCATCAAACGCCTCGGACTTTTAAAGTCTGGAATCAACACAATCACATAAACAAAATAATTCAATAGAGAATTTAAACAGGACAATTGTTTAAAGTAAGACCATCTAGGTCGACTCACAGTACGCTCCAAATTAGCAATTGCTTTAATGATGCGAAAATGTTTGGATGTAGATGTTTTATCTTTTATCATCATTATGCAAAACACATATTGAACACAATTTATTTATTGCATAATCTTATGAATACTCAATCACATACATATATATATGTGTGTTTTGTATAAAGCATGCTCAATGACAATCTCGGGTATATTATCTAAATTCATATCTTATGCTCATTCTCATATCATAATTCATATATGCCTAGTTGAACTTAGGTTTACACTTCATTTGTGCATGATCGTGAACTTTACTTAGGTTTACACTTCATTTGTGCATGATCATTCTAAGTTCACCATTTAATCCATATCCTTTGTATGTGTCTAGCTTATCCTTAGGCTTACATCTCAAAAACACTTGGTTATTTTAATATCCTAACTCAATTTCTCATCATTCCTTTTTTAACATTATAAGCTCTCATAATACCCAATTCTCATTCACATTTAATCACTTAATACACATTAATCAACTTGTTTGAATCATAACTACAATAAAATGAACATATTCATTCACAATATACTCATGTCTTTGGAACTTTGATAACATCAATCCATTCACTAAGTTATAACCTCCATTATCACTTCAAACATATCACACATTAGCCACTTAATCGAAGCATCATTCTAGGTTCAATTCGACCTCCATTTAAGCCTTAGTTAAGACCAAAGGGCCAATGAATGTCTGTTAGGCAGACTTTCATGTTCGCTGAGTGGACCTTTATGGGTCTCATACAGAAAATGTTAAAATTTCACCCTATAGACAGCAAAATCTATTCCCGTGGTCTTCATAGAAGTTGTAGAACTCAGAGTTCTCTTCGAAAGAATACTTAAATGACCTAAATCTAAGGTTAACAGGAAATGTTATGCCTCTTGCCCCAACATATATCCAATTCCATCTTTAGTTTCTAGAATTCTAATTCTTTACTTATTACATTCAACATCATATGCTTGGTCTATGATTTCTAATTTAATTACTCATCATTTACCCATTATTATAAATTCATTTCGACTCAATATCATCCATAAATAATTTATAGTCCATGATTGATCATGAACACTAATAACAGAGCATATACATATATATACAGTCATCATCAACTTTCAGCATATATTTATCTTCATTTTCATGTTCATTTCACTTCTAAATATCACCTTAATTCATCTCATTTCAAGAGCATAACTGAAAATCTTGGTTAACATAGCTTTCACTTTCATTATACCCTTAATTCGTAACTCATAACATTTACATAACCACTCATCACTCATGATTTTCATACTCTCAAAATAGAAAACAAACACATATACTCATCCATCAATTTATTACATCTAGTACTCAACTTCAAGTAAAATTTTGAAACTTTGATATAGAGAATTTAAATTCGATGTCTTCATGAAAACTGTATCCATATGTTTAATTTAATCCAAATAAAAAATCATTTCATTTTGAAACATGCAGATCCATTTATGGTTAAAATACATATGTATATCCAATGGAAATTTTATAGCTAACATATTCTACCATATTTTAAACACCATTTACTCTATTAATCCAACATTATATCATTGCATAATCTCTTACCCATAAAAACGCAAAAGCAAGACATGAATCTACCTATATTTTTCATTCACATTTTTGCATGTACCTAGCCTCATTTTATGATCATTTAACTCTTAACTATCATCAAACCATGGTTCATTCAACAAATCAAGAAGAGAAATGCTTATACTTACTTGTTTAGCTTTAATGTCTTCAAATCACACTTAACCCTAGCTTCTCCAACATACATGACCATCAACTTTTAAGGTGGAATAGGTTTAGTCCTTTAGCCACAAGAAGAGGAAAGCAAGGTATTTAAGTGGCTTGTGACACTTGGAGAAGAGAGTGTCGTGAAAAGGAGAGGAAGATGAAGAAAATGATGATGAGAGAAGCAAATAGCAAATGAAAGACCAAAATATGGTTCTTTCACTTAATGTACATAATTTAAACAAGTGGTGTAGCAAGTGAAACTTGTCACTTACCATATGTCAATTTCTCAAGGTCCTCTTGTCACTTGCCACATGTCACTTTCTCATGGTCCTCTTTTGGTCTTTTAATCTACTAGTCCATTTGTCTATAATTTTCAACCCAATTTTCTCCCCATTTTCAATGAAACATGTCATTAAATCTTAATGTCGCATATTAAATTTCTACTGCCATTTGACATTTATTTCTACTACCATTTATCAATTGTTCTTCCACTTGGCATTTTTCCTAGTCCAAACATACCCTTAAATCTGTAAAATTCTCACATTTCACCAAAAACTTTGAATTTACTACTTATACACTCCAACCTAATTTTTAAGACACATAATCCATAATTTACATTATAATCGAATTAAAGCAATTATTTATATTCGAAAAATGTCAAATGAGTGCATGAAAAATTCATTGTAATGTGTGTAATAATCACGTTCACGTGTGTGTATGAGCTAACAATATGCATGACCATGAAATGCATTTTTCTAATCTCTCATTGTTATTTCTCAATTATAGAAATCTAGGGTTCTAACCCTTAGTATAGAAATAGGATGTTACAATTCCCCCTTAATAAATTTCATCGTCGAAATTCTTATCTAATTGATCAACAAGGCAAGGGTGTTATTTCCTCATATGCTCCTTCGTTTCCCATTTAGCTTCAACACTATAGTCAATGGAATGACTCAGTCTTTCAAGTACTTATCTTGGCATCATACTATTTTAACTGATTCCTCAATATATTTCATCTTACTCAAAATTTCATTTCCGGTATTAATAACACATAAATCGAATCATAACGATATTTCCTAAACATATCTATGTATCACAGCGTGAATCTGAAACATCTTTTATTGGTATGACTAACTCATAAGCTAATCGTCCTATGCTTACAATAATTTTTGATCCTTTTTCCTAACCTAAGCACACCTTGCCAAAGTGATACTTTCAGAAATAATTCATCTTTCATTTGATATTTCACCTCTTTAGTGATAATACATTTATCTCTTATATCTATCTCACTATATTCCATGTCTTCGGTGTTGATGCATCTAATTCATTCATCTTTCTTAAATAACTTAATTTCTAATATAGATCAATTTCACTTATCAACAACATCTCCAATCAATTCACGCCTTTAATCATTTTTAGGCCCTCTTCATTTCAATAAATGGGTGAATGACTCTTTCTGTCATATAACAGCTCATACAATATTCTAATGATATCACTATGATAATGATTGTTACGCTTAAAGTCAATTAAAACTATGCATTGACCTCATGTTCCTATAAACTCCAAAATATAAGCTTTAAGCATATTTCCAATAGTTGAGACTATTGGCAACTTATACATCCAGTCACTTGGTTCTATATCCTTAGTCATTAAATGCTAATTCGGCATATTCCTACTAGGATGTATAGCATAGGTTGTTATTTGTGCGTTCTCTAATAATCTCTTTGCTCAATCATCTTTACCATGGACGTATATTTCTTATTTCAATCACAAAGTATCATTTTCCAATTCAAACTCAAAATTTAGATTCATTCAAGTTAACAATAAGATTCACAATTTCTGAATTCTTTAATTGAGTTTCGCTAATCTTTTCATATGAAATTAATCTTAAATTCAATAGCTAATAGTACTTTGAGTTGTCCAAAATTTAACTCTACGTTCTTTGCTCCTTATTGCACTAGATTTGGTAACCTTAATATCTAAATTTGTGCTACATAGCTATTGAATTTTTTGTTCAATGCATCAGATTACAACTGTAGCTTTTTTTGGGAAATACTCATTTATACATTATAATCTTCAAGTAACTCTATCCATTATCTTGTTCTTGTATTCAATTCTTTTAAACTCAATAATTACCTCAAACTTTAATGATCGGTATATTTATATATAGATCCGAAATGTTTCGTTGTCTATATCATGTTTCCAAAATTTCAAGGTAATTACTATTACAACAAGTTTCAAACAATGTATCAAATAATCACTCATGAGATTTTAATTGTCTCAATACATATGAAATCACTTTATTATGCTGCATTAGATTTCATCCTAATGTTTAGTGTGAAACATAATTGTGTACTACAAAATCGCCAAATCTAAATGATATAATTAAGATCAGTGTTATAATTCCTCAAAATTCTTTTGATATTCATCAGTCTATTCGATTTACATGTTTTTTCTCAAACATTTTTTTCAAAGGACTAAGATCGGCAAAAACCCCTTAACAACTTTTGGCAGTGTCCAATTTTAACTAATTCTAGAAAACTCCTAATCTCCTATATATTCCTTAGAGTTTCTCACTTCATCATTACCTCTACTTTCTTTAGGTCCCCAAATATGCCATGTTTAGATACTATAAGACCCAATATGTTATTTGATCAAGCTAAGATTCACTCTTATTAAACATGCTATATAATTGTTTCTACCTTTATGATATGTAAGATTTCCTCAAGTATTCAAAATATTCTTCTAAACTTTTCGAATACATTCAACACATCATCTACGATCATAGTCATTAATTGATCCAAGAAAAATTGGGACACTTTATTATTCAATGCCATGATATTGTCGAGGGTATTGTTAACTCAAACAGATATTGTCAAAACTCTATGTGCCCATAATTAGTTTTCATAATTCCTTAAGTAACTAATTCCTTAATGAAGTAATATTATCTAATGTTATTTTCGGTTTCCTAATTGACTTCTTTTCTTAAATGATTTTCTCAATTCATTCGATTTCCTCTGGTTTCACATTGACTTATTCTAATGTATGTTCATTCATACTAGTTTCTCCACACATTTCAATTTATTTGTAATCTTAACTTCCTGTGTTGGTATCACATTCATCAAATCTAATTTGTGTGCCCTGAACATATTTACATAGAATATAGTGTGGACTTAAGTTCTCCTCAAATTCAAGAATTCAATCACACATTTGGATACTTTACATTAAACGAAAATCTATGCACTCTCAGTAGCATATTCTACCTCTTATGCCTAAGTCTCAATTAGAAATGGAGCTCCAATATTCACTTCTTCTTTATTACATATTCATTTCTGATTTGTTCCTTTATTGATCATTCTTGAAAATAAACCATCTGGTCTACTTAACCTAATTTGGTGAAATTCTTCTTCGAAAGAAGATTTCTTGCTACTATCATTTATACTGTTCATATAATCTTTATCAATCAATTGTTTTCATCATTGCTTATTAGCCATTCTTAGTACCTCAAGAAGATAAATTTCAATTATTCATAATATCTTAATAAGTTCAATTTCTATCATAACTTATATGATCAGATAAGGCTCAATGAAGCAGTAAGCAGATTCACTTACTCTTATACCTTGGAATATACCATCAAGATCATTACATCATATCTAGGAATGTATTTATGACAATTCACCAATTAATAACTTATGCTAAGGATACCTTAATCTCATTTGATTTTGGACAACACTTCCCTTTTGTTCTTGTCCTTAATCATAGGGACTATGCCACGATCATGCCCTTTTTCTTTTTCCTCGAATTCATCACCCATAGTAACATCATTAACAATCTCAATCTATCCCCGATTGATCACTATAAGCACTTTCATGTGTTCTAATTCATTGTAGACTTTGAACTATGGGAACTATGACCAACAAATATTTAATAAGTCATAGATTGCTTCCTATATCATCTCCACACATATAATACATATGTGCTCAATATTCTCATTTATCATGGTGATCCCATTATCATATATGTACTAACAATAACAAATCAACTTAACCTTGGAGGCTTTTACTTATCTCTTTCTCATTTATCTCCTCTTCTAATCTTCATTTATTTCATCTTAGATATGTATATTAGCAATCAATTCAAAAATATAGATGCATAATTATCATGAAATTCTGATCTCAATTCCACATACATATTCTTATGCTAAATCATAACTCTTATCACATTTATCAAATAATCATTTTAGTTCCAAGTTCATCTTTTTAAGGTCATAATAATTTTTTGTTTTCCTTCCACTTGGCTTGCACATTTTAAATCTCGTCATTCATATTTATATCGCAACCTACCTTAATTAGTGCATGATAATGTATTCACATCTATTTCACATTCGAGGATATACCACTACAGTATAATATTGATGTCATATTCAATAATACATCCACCAATACAATTGCGATGAATCTTTATCTATTATATAGAACTATATACTATTTTCTCATTTCTAGATATCCATAAACTTTCATTTTCTAACATTTTGACAGATCATCATTCTTCTCACTATTTCTATTAGCTTAAACTCTTAACAAATGCTTATGCGTGTACTCATACACAATCGACTCATACTAGGATCAGTTGCCACTGCATACTAAGACATGTCTAAAATGCATTTACTTTGACATATATTTCGAAAAACACCCATCTAATATACTAAATCTAGGCTCTGATACCAAATTGTAACACCCCACTCTCACAGTGCATATTCCTGAACATACTGATGGTATTCGAGAACATACACTACCAGGGTGGTATGCTAGAATAGTTAGTCAATCAAACTCATTACAAATGTTTTTTAAAACAACACATGCATATGTAAAAAATAAAAAATGGAACTCAACCCATTTTAGTCATAAACATTTTCAATCGCAATGTTACAACCATGATATATAACATCATCAATTTAGTAGCCACTTGGGGCCATTACAGATACAAACCACTTGTAGTCATAATGTCATTAAATTATAAAATCATTCGTATACACATTGTAAAATAATTTTGAATACATATTTTGATACAAAAATAAAGAAATACGAATGCAAAAGTGAACTGATCTCGACTTCTATCTCTTACTCAAATGCAGTGACTAGACTCCAATTTGTATAAATGGAGATCTTCTCTAAGCCTGAAAAATATTGCAAATTTTTAGTTGAGTTTTGTAAATTTAGAGAGTGGACCATCGTCGATGTCTCACTCAATGACATAACACATCAATTCATATAGTCATATAATTCACATCACTTCATCAATTCATCATGTTGAGTCACATACTTTTCATATTTACTTAAAACATATCTCACATTTAAAAATTAATCAAACTATTTAAATCATGCATATTAGATGCATATGCAGTGCTTATGAGACTTACTTTCAATTATTATTGTTGTGACCGAGTGCTTATAATTGTCCCGTATCCTTTGTGGATAACGAGCTTGTTAATAACTGTCTCATATCATTTGGGGATACTGGGTTCATTATACATAGTGAGCCTTTGGCTCTTAATTACATTATAAACTTTAAACACTTTTTCACTTTCTGAGCTTTAAGCTCTTTTTGGGTGGCTACTCTTGTCACAACTGCCTTTATGCTATCATACATTCATATAATGAAATGCATCAATCACATAAGATGAATCAGTCACTTTATTTCACTTTACACATTCACTTTTACATGTTATCAGACCTTAGTCCGGCATTCAACATTGAAGTTGTGAAAACACATAGTCAATCCAGTTCACATTTAATGAGCACTTCCAATATTATTAATGCATCAAACACCTCAGACATTCAAAGTTCCAAATCAACACAATCACATTCACAAAATAATTCAATAGAGAATTTAAACAAGACAATTATTTAAAGTAAGACTATCTAGGTGGACTTACAGTATGAGCAATTGCTTCTATAATCCGGAAATGTATGAATGTGGACATTCTATCCTATATCATCATTATGCAAAACACATATTGCACACACATTATTTATTGCACAATCTTATGAATACTCAATTATATACATACATATATATGTGTTGTGTATAATGCATGCTTAATGACAATCCCGGCTATATTATCTAAATTCACTTCTTATGCTCATTCTCATATAATTCATATATGTCTAGTTGAACTTAGGTTTACATTTCATTTGTACATGATCATTCTAAGTTCACCATTTAATCCATATCTTTTGTATGTGTCTAGTTTATCCTTACGCTTACATATCAAGAACACTTGGTTATTCTGATATCATAACTCAATTTCTCGTCATTCCTTTTCGAACATTATATGCTCTCATAATACCCAATTCTCGTTCACATTTAACCAATTAATACATATTACTTAAGTCTTTTGAATCATAACTACAATCATCTTAACATCTTCATTCACACTCATGCATTTTAAACTTTTATCATATCAATTCATTCACTGAGTTACAACCTCTATCATCATTTCAAACACATCACACATTATTCACTTAATCGAAGCATCATTCTAGGTTCAATTCAATCTCTATTTAAGCCTTAGTTAAGACTAAATGGCTAGTGAATGTCCGTTATGCAGACTTCCATGTCCACTGAGTGGACTTTTACGAGTCTCTTATAGAAATGTTAAAATTTGACCCTCTAGATAGAAAAATCTCTTCTCGGGGTCTTTATAGAAGTTGTAGAACTTTAAGTTCTCTTTAAAAGAATACTTAAATGACCTCAATATGAGATCAACAGAAAAGGTTATTACCTTTCCCCAACATATATCCAATTGCATCCTTAGTTTCCAGATTCCTAATTATTTACTTATTACATTCAACATCATATGCTTGGTCTATCAATTTTAATTAAATTACTCATCATTTCCCCATTATTCTAACTCCATTTCAACTCAATATCATCTATAAACAATTTATAGTCCATGATTGATAATGAACACTAATAACAGAACATATACATATATATACATTCATCATTAACTTTCAGCACATATTAATCTTCATTTCCACCTTCTTCTCACTTCTAACTATCACCTTAATTCATCTCATTTCAAGAGCATAACTCAACATCTTGGTTAACATAACTTTCACTCTTATTATACCCTTAATTCCCAACTCATAACATTTACATAAAAACTCGTCACTCATGGTTTTCATACTCTTAAAATAGAACACAAACACATGTATTCATCCATTAATTTACTGCACCCAGTACTCAATGTTAAGTCAAATTTTAAAACTCTTATAGATAGAATTTGAATTTGATGTCTTCATGAGCGGTGTAACCATATGTATCTAATTTAATCCAAATCAAAAATCATTCCAATTGGATAACTACAGAACAATTTATGGATAAAGTAACGATGCATATCCAATGTAAATGTTACAGCTAACATATTCCAGCATCCTTTATGCTGGATCGGAAAAAGAAAGCATGCCATATTTGGAGAAATAGTAGATTTCAAAACCTTTTAGAAATCTAAATTGCAGCGAAAGCAATATATCCAAATCATCATGCAAATCTATACATGATAGGGTATAAGGATACTACCAACTCTTTTGATACAACTTTAACTCCTCGCTGTGCTATCATCTCCTTCTTCTTACTTTTGAATCCTTTCCTTTGTCAATCTATCCTCTTCTTATTGTTGTATCCTCAACCAATTTGATCTACCACTTGTTCTTCTTGGACAACTTGGTTAACAAGACCCTTTGGTGGGAAAGGAGAAGAAATGTTTGGAGGAGATATTTCTTAGAAGAAAAAAGGAAACAATGAGACAATTCTCATTCTAGGTTTCGGCCATGCATAGGTGAGAGTAGAGAGATGGTCAAAAAAATGCAAGAGCACTTTCTTACACTCGTAATTTCAGTTATTCATGAAAAGAAATAAAGAGATAGAGCATCCAATGCATCACATCTTTCATTAATCAAACATAAGAAGCCATTAAATGAGACTCTTCTCATTTGTTTTAAGATGGCTACATGAAAAGACCAATAACCTAAAATTAACATGTCAATTTTGGATTTTGATGATGAAAGAACAAATATGGTACATCCATTGTACCTCTTTCTTCTTTAATCAAATGAATGCTAAAAAGGTTGCATTACACGCCATCATTAAAAGACAATCATCAAACCATTTAATGGTAACATCCTATTTAATGATGATAAAGCATGATAAATACCATCTTTATTTAGCAATTGAATGTTAAATGTTTAGTTGCACATTCAGCCCTAATAAAACTGAAATTGCACGTTCCTTTGTTTAAGAATTTTGTTTTAATATAATTAATCTAATTAATTAAATTACAACAAAGTCTAGCCCATTTCTAAATGATCATTTGGGCTTCTAATTAACTATTAATTAGTGCAAGCCCAACATTCAATCATGGGCTTCAAAACCTCTATTTTTATTTCTTACTTAGCTTGATAATCTTCCTTGAAATCAAGTGGGGAATCTTATTTGAGTTAGATAATTCAAGCTCCAATAAACCCAGAGTTAATTTAATCTCATTAGAATTAATTCTAGCTTATTAACTAAATGTCATTCCACTAAAGACAATTAGTTG
>JANSVA010043368.1:0-13451 GCA_025504915.1 Erythroxylum reticulatum | reverse complement strand
CCTTTCCCACCAAAGGATTTTGTTAACCTAGTTGTCCTTGAAGAACAAGAGGTAAATCAAATTGTTTGAGGATACAACAACAAGGAGAAGATAGATTGTTAAAGGAAAAGATTCAAAAGCAAAGGATTTGGATATAAGAAAAAGGAGAGGATAACGCAACGAGGATTTAAAGATGTAGCAAAGGAGTCGATAATACTCTTCATCTTGTTTATGTTTTTATTATCCTTATACCATATCATATATGGATTAGAATGATGATTTGGATTTGTTGCTTCCACTGGAAAAATGATTTCTTAAAAGTTTTGAAATCTACCGTTTCTACTAATATAGCATGCTTTCTTTTTCCGATCCAACACACTCATCCCACGATTATGGGATTTATAGAGCTTATTCCCACGATCGTGGGAAGTACTTAGGAAGGATAAAAGATTGGTTTTGGGTAATTTTTGGACAATATAAGGTTAAGATACTTTATATTGGCTTAATTGGACTTAATTAAGGTGTAAAGTGAACCTAGTTTGATATAGAATAAGTTTATTAAGGGTTGAATAAGATTTGTTTTTTAATTAAATTAATAAATTAAAGATGGTGATATTAGAATAAAGTATCGAATTTGGAAATTATAAGTTATTAAAGAAATGAAGTATACCTATAAACACAAATGTGATTTAATTGATATAAATGATGTGTAAGTTATGAATGTTTGTGAATTAGGAACTTATGTGAGTACATGTAAAGTATATTTACTTAATGTATCCATTAGTGCATTATTGAAAATGCTTACATTTATAAGGCATGATGAATTTGATCAAATGTGAATGAATATGTTCAAGTTGAGAAAAATTGAATAAAGACATATATTATGCACATCTTTTGTATGAGATTTTGAAATCTAAAATGGTTTATTTTAAAACTGCCAAGTCCTAGTCTTGGGTAAATAGGCATGCCTAGAAGGATCTGCATCTGCTCCTATAACCAGACACTAAGATACCTTCTGTGCCAGACAGTCTAGTGTCTTTTGACTTTTCACATTTATATGTTTTTTGTTTCAAAGATTTAAGTCCCTTATGTTTCAAATACCAATCATGGTATATTCTGTTCTGATCCTATTACCCACTTTTGTTAAAAGGATTAGTAGTCTAACTTGTTTTGTATTCTAATATATGTTTACTTTTGATATAAGCAAATTATATTCTGATATAAAACAAATTCTGTTATGATAAGATAAGCTCTGATCTGATGTAAAACAAGATATGTTTTGACATAAGTCATATTTTAATCTGAAAGAATCATATCCTATTCTAATATTCAATTCTAATACTTGTACATCTGTTCTGATATTTATGAGTTTTGTTCAGAAGTAAGAATATTCTATATTGATTGTTGAATCATATTCTGTTTTGAGACATAATGTTTAAATTACGCTATTTTATGAACAATTAAAGATTATTATGATACGATTTGAATCTGTATATATGAATGTTAGACAACTGTTAGAAACAATCGCCATTATGCATTATGTTTAGTTATTCCCCACTAAGCTATATGTTAAGCACTTGAGAAAAATGGAATAAATACATATATTATGCACTATATCTTTTGTATGAGAACTTGAAATCTGAAATGGTTTATTTTAAGAATACCGAGTCCTAGTCCTGGGTAACTAGGCATGCCTAGAAGAGTCTGTAGCTACTACTATAACCAGACATTAAGATGTCTTCAGTAACCAGGCACTAAGGTGTCTTCAGTACTAGACACTCCGGTGTCTTTTGAGTTTAGACACTTATGTGTCTTCTATTTTAGAGAATTAAGTCTCTTCTATTTCCGATACTATTCATGATATCTTCTGTTCTTGTCCCATTACACACTTCTGTAAAAAAGATTAGCAGTCTAACTTGTTTTGTATTATAATGCATGTTTAGTTTTGATATAAGCAAATTATATTATGATACAAAACAAATTATGTTCTAATAAAAGATAAACTCTGATCTAATACAAAACAAGTTCTATTCTAACATAAGTCATATTTTGATATGAAAGGATTAAATCCTATTATGATATTTAATTTTGATACTTGTACATTCTGTTATGATATTTATGGGTTTTATTCTAATGCCTGAATGTTCTGCATTGATTGATGAATCATATTCTGTTCTGAGACATAATGTTTGGATTACTTCATATTATGAACAATTAAAGATTGTTATTATATGATTTGAATCTGAGTATATGAATGTTAGATGACTGTTAGAAATAGTCACCATTATGTATTATGTTTAGTTATTCCCCACTAAGTTATAAGCTTAGCAAGGTGGTTTTACCTCAGTGTAGGTTCTGATAAGAAGACTTAAGGTTGGGACAACCGCAATGGCCAAAGCAAGATGTATTCTATTTTTGAAGTTGGTTTGTTTGAGTTTTTAAGTTGTATCTGACAATATAAGATAGTTTATATTTTGTTTAATGGTTTATAATAACCTTATTACAAGATGGATTATGTTTAAGGCATGTAATTTGATAAGTTCATTGTAAATGATGTACATTATGTTTTGTTTACTACAACATCTAATGATCTTTATTGTATGCTTGCTTGAGTTTTCTACAAATGCAAGTAAGAAATGTTTAGTATGTTTTGGATTGTTTCAGTACTATTTTGTGTGGCATCTGCATATCCTCCTAGGGGGGAAGTCAGTGTTACAATATAATAGCAAACTAGCATTGTTCATTTTGGAACCAAGAATGGTTCAAAGGTCTGGTCACCTAATACTGAAACTTCTAGATAAAATATTTTGGTCCAGTACCTGGTTTTATGTTGTACATAGTGTATAGAGTTGTGAACTTTGACATGTCATGCATTGTATAAACAGGAGTTATGAGTGTAATAACACAATGGATATTTATGTTTATGAATCAAATGCAAGGAATGTAATGATAAGGTATGCTTATGTTCATGAATGAAATGAGAGAACTTAATTTTTTTGAAATATTTATGTTCTATACGATGCCACTATAAGTGATGTGACTACTCTAACATGCCGCTTTCATGGGGTATGTGTTCGAATGTTCTCTAGAATGTCAAGTAGGTACTCTATGGAAGTGAAATGTTATAATTTTTGTATTAAAGCATGGTTTGGCATCTCTAGGGACATATAGGAGTCGTTTAATATGATATCTGTCGAGAAATTTGTATAGTGAGCACAATTGTTGTCTGTTATACGTCGTCCGTCATAAGGGATTGAGTTGTCGAATTAGCTAACCTTGAGTCAATGGGATACAATAGAGAGTCACCTATGCCTCATTCTGGGCCAATTCCCCCGAGAGTACCTAAGAGGAGAGAAATGAGGTATGACAAGCTTATAAAATAGGGAGTTGTAGACTTCTATGGAAGTACAGATCCTGCTGAGGCAGAAAGCTAGTTCGAGAGGATAGAAAGAATATTGGACTAGATGGATTGTGAACCATACGGGAGGTTTGATCATGCCATCTCGTTACTACAAGGTCCAGCTCACCAATGGTGGAAGATCGTTCCTGATAGTTCTATCCAACCATACAGATTGACTTGGAAAGATATAAACAATTAGTGGAATTGATGTTTTAAAGGTCGCAGCTTTATTGACATTGATCGATTGCCCCACTTATAGCCAATTATCATGCCACAAGTTTATAGATTCTCCATTCCCAACTAATGATATAAATTATATCTTAAATATGTCCCTCATTATCAAAATGGATTTTAGTATGGTTAAGGGAATGTGCGTAGAATCAATTGCCCATATACTTTTGTTTTTGATAAAGTAACATTGAAACCATTTTCACCAAAGGGATTGTTTATCATGCATGAGCCTCCATAATCTCTTAGTAAGCAATACGGTATTTATGGTTTATGTATAGTAGTGGGCTAGGTTTTTAGTTGGCTTAAGACTTGAAAGGGAAAGAATTAACTAAATTCAACTAATTAAATTGAAATATTTTAATCTATTTATTATTTAAATTGATTGTTTTGTAAATTTTATAATTTTAAAATTATCAAAATTTTGTAGTCCTACTTGTATCTTATTTCAAATGTTAGAATTAAAAATATACATTTTACCTTCTTTTTTGGTAAATAATGTTATTGAGTTTTTACTAGAACCATATATAAAAAGTCAAAAAACTTATTTTTAAAATTAAAGATACAAGAGATCATCATCCATATTCCAAAAATATAACTACCTATCGAATTTAAACTAAGGAATAAATTATCGTACCATACTAATAAAAAATAGTATGATAATTTGTAATACTGTACGAGTTCACAATGTTGACCGATATCCTCTAATATTCAAAATACCTGTCTAATACTAATCAAAATATCAAATTTAGAAATGTATAGTACCAAATTAAAAAAACTTAAATTTATCTTCCTAACCCTAAGCAGTAATATAAGATAGTAAGAGCCCACCTAGCCCTTCCCTTTGCCTTTCATTCTTAGCTCTCAGCCTCAATCTCTCTCATAATCTATCTTCATCATAGTTTCTACCACTGTTCCATGCCAAATAGATGCTCTAGCCATCATATGTTCATGCTTCAACCTTCAAGCCTCTAATTGTATTACTGTTGCTAGCTCCCACCAAGTTGCCACATGCTCCAGCTCTACCACTGCCAACTCCCAAATCTATTGCTAGGTTTAAGCTCCATCGCGACATTGCCAGCTCATTGGTCCATCATTAAGTTGTTTCTTGTTTTCCATATAAAATTAGTGAATTAGGTTATATAATATTTTTTATAGAATGATTAATAAGGTTACATAATGTTTATATAATTCTATTAATTATTTGTTTGGGTTCTTGTGAAATTGAATTATGAAAAACATAAAAGACCTTATAATTTACATTGTATTTTAACTATGGTCATTATCTTTTAAGTAAACATACTTACTTATAAAATAGTTTTTATTTTTGATATAAAATTATTAACTTAATTTTGACATATTTTTTTATTTATTTTAAATATAAAAAAGAAAAGTTTAAATACTCCTAATAATTCATCCTTTTTAAGAAGAATTGATGATCCAACTTAGGCTCATTTTGATTATTTTTGGAATGAAGAACCTTACCATTTATTTGCATTGTAATAAACACTTGAAAAATGGGCCAGTCACCTAATTAACTAAGCACTTAATTAGGATTAAAGGTTATATGGAGCCTTTTAAAAAAGTTATCCATTATGTGGAATGGAAAATGAAAACCTTTTTTAAAGAGTATCAATATGTGAAAGACATAAGGCAAACACTAAACCACAAAATTTGTAGTGAAATTTCTTGTTGCTGTTGTTAGGATCATACTAGGGATGTTGAAGGTAGTATTCTTACCTAATAAGAAAAGATTGTTGCACCAGATGTGAGAAAGAGAAGAAGATAGGTGTCTAACCAGATATGAAAAAGAGAAGCAGATAGGTATCTAACTTCTTAACACCACGAATAACTCTGAGAGCTCAACCTTCACCTTATAACATCTTATAATCCAAAGAAGTAACTCATAATTTAGACATGTCAATGGCTAGATAGTGGTATGATGCATCTTTTTCATTTAATATTGTTTAGTCTTATTATTACCAACTAATGGTAGATGATATTAACTCTTATGGTCCATAATATAAAGCTCCTTTAATTGATGACTATGGTAATCTTCTGTGCAGCTCTATTTATAAAATGATGACTTAGGCAACTTATGGTTGTTTAATTAGGTGTGATAGTTTTAAAATATAATACATGAGCCTATTATCAAATTTTTAGTTATTTTACTAAGGAGACAAAGTTTTTGAAGTCTCTTATACATTTAGCTTTACTATAAGTTTTAATTGTATATTTTTTATATTTGAAAAAATTAGCCTGAAAACATTGTATACTTCATCATTGACAATGATTCTATTTATAAAGCAACTAAAAAAGGTTATAAAGAAGGCACAATTATTTTTATTGGACTCCTTTTACTACACAATGATTTTGTTTATAAAGTAACTGAAAAAAGGATATAAAGAAGGTACAATTATTTTTATTAGACTCTGTTTACTACACATTACATTGAATTGATGTTGAAAAACATAGGAGATCCTAGATACTTTCATATTATTGATGAAACTCTGTAAAAAGAAATAAAACTAAATAAGTTCATCTATAGTCTTGCATGTGTTCTAAATTTAATGAGAAAGGATTGCACCAATAGTAAGAATTTGTGTTGTCCTACCATTATGAGATTTTCAACTAATTTCTTATCACTTTAGGGTTTGTTTTAATGAAAAAGGAGCTAAGATAAATGTTTATAAGTGATAAGTGTGTTGCATCTTAGTATGTCAAGTTTAATGCTTGAATAAAGGCTTCCAAAATTATACTTAAAGATTATAAATTTTAGTCCTAATGCTAATTTTTTATCTGAGATTGTGAGTCTTTGATGGGAGAACTTTTTTTTGTTGTTATTGATGAGATCGAAACAATAGGATATTTTTACGATGCCATAAAGAAAAAGAATGTAATCATGTACAATCTAAAAAATAGGCCTTCTCTATATGTACCTTATCTTTTAGTCATCAATGAAGAATGGGAAAGATAACTTTACTCGTCGTTGTTCATTGTTGGGGTATTTTTTTATATAGTTTCTATTCAGAGGGGCTTCCCTCCCTTTAACTTTTCACTTATATGTTGTTAATGTCTTATGAGAGAGAGTGTCTCCTACTTCTCACTACAAACTAACCATGTCCCTTCTTCCATATTCCATTTATCTTCTTCACCTTAAAGCTTCTCTATTCTCTAGTCACAACACCACTGTTACCTCGTCCTATATCCTCAACAGCATAGCTTATGCATCCTTTTTCTTTATTTTTTCTGGAAATCTTTTTGCAAGGTGCTTCACAAACCCACCAAACCTCACCAAACAATAACTAATAACACAAGGCCATAAATGACCTTTCACTAAAAATACCCCTCTCGCCTTGCATACTTTCCTTATTAAGTAGTCCTTATTTCTGACAATGCTCAACCTAAAGTCGAACCATTCCTCTCTTATGATATATCTTTCATAATGGACAATACTTCAGTCCCTTCCCCTTAAGATTTTCCATTTCTACCCTCCTCCATCCTCAAACCTTCTCCCACAATTCCAAAAACACCTTCTCCATTTGACGCTCTTCCTAGATCTTGGACGCAAGTATAAAGACAAGAACCTCCCTTGACCTTGTCCTACTCAATACCTAAGGATATGAATGTGTTGGATCGAAAAAAGAAAGCATATCATATTTGAAGAAACGGTTAGAAATCTAAATTGTAGTAGAAGCAATATATCTAAATCGTCATGCCAATCTATATAAGACATAGTATAAGGATAATAAAAAACATAAACAAGATAGAGATTATATTACAGACTCCTTCGCTACAGCTTTGACTCCTCGCTGTCCTATCCTATCCTTGACAATATATCCTCTCCTAAGTGATGTATCCTCTTCTTCTTGTTATTGTTTCCTCTTCTCGATATTGTATCCTCAACCAATCTTATCTACCACTTGTTCTTCTTGGACAACTTAGTTAACAAGATCTTTTGGTGGGAAAGGAGAAGAAAACTTTGGAGGAGAATTTTCTTAGGAGAAAAAAGACCAAGAATGAGACATTCTTATGCAATTTTCGTTTCTTTAATGCAAGATAGGAGAGAGAGTGATAAAAATGTAAGAACCCTTCTTACTCCCTCACACTTTTGGTTAACAACAAAGGAAAGAAGATTTTTCCATCCAATGCATCATTTCTTCATTTAATCAATCATAAAGAAGCCATTAAATGAAACTCTTCTTATTTGTCTTTAAGATGACTATATGAAAAGTCTATTAACCTAAATGAGACCTATCGATTTCATTTTTGATGATGAAAGAAGGAAGATGGACCATCCAATGTACATCTTTCTTCTGTAATCCAATGAATGCTAATAGGTTACATGCTATCTTAAAAGATAATCATTAAACCATTTAATGGTAAGTTCATAACTCCATTTAATAATGATAAACCATGACAAATACCATCTTTATTTAGCAATTCAATGCCAAATGTGTAGCTACACATTCAACACTAAAGAAAAACGAAATTGCACTTTACTTTCTTAAAAATTTTGTTTTAATTTTATTAATCAAATTAAACCAAAGTCTAGCTCATTTCTCAATATACATTTGGGCTTCAATTAACCATTAATTATTGCAAGCCTAGCATTCAATTATGGGATTCTAAAACCTCCATTTATATTTCTTTCTTGGCTTAATAACCTTCCTTGAAGCTAAGTGGGGAATCTTATTGGACTTCGATAATTCCAACTCCAATAAGCCTATAATTAATTTAATCTCATTAAAATTAATTCTAGCTTATTAACTAAATGTCATTCCACTAAAGACAATTATTCAGACTCTTAAATTATTAAATATTATGAGAACACATATTTCATGTCCAATTGCAAACCCTATTTTGAACCATATTATAACCATCCGCATATCATAGGGTTAAATTACTGTTTTGCCCTTATTTAAGTTTTTCCTTCTAGATCTCCAGTTTTACTTTATATGGTGATTCACACACAAGATCTCATTTTATTGTTAAGACTTGATGGGTAGCTAGTCCATCAAACTACTGGTTCTAGTTTAATTACCAAATCTCCTTAAAACATCTATAAGTGATATTATCACTATAAACTCTTTATTTGAGTGAATGTTCCCTAATACTTGCTTCAATTAATAATTCCAACATGTAGACACCGGATTAATACTTTATAAAAATCCATTGTGATTATATCAAGAATTATAATGAAACACATATGAGCTCACCACTCATCAAGATTGTGGTCTATGATAAGTGAATGCTTAAGTTATATGTTTTAAGAACAAAGTAATGGCCCACCTTATTTTTTAAAGCATACTTGATTCCAGATTCATTTAATAGTGCCATTATCGATAGTAAACTACTATCATGATATGAAACTCATCATTCCCTTGAAGTAAACTTCTTTACTTATATGGAGATAAATTGCAACATTAAAGTCTAAACCATAAACAAACGACCAACTTTATTATTCAACTATGAATCAATTAATTTAGATTCTAATAATATACATATTTCCCATACATCTCTATGCATATGTATATTACTTACAAAAGAATCTCGGTACCTTTTGACTAGATATATAATGGTCATACATATAAAATTAAACTCTTTTGTTTCATTAATAATAAATATTTTCATTATAAAACTATAACTAGAAGAAAATTAATAGAAAATTAAGTTACTTGTAAATACACTTACTTTCCAAGGTGCTATATTTACATAATTCCAACAATCTCCTACTTGTCATAAAGCAAGTGTGACATATCCCTCATTCCCATCCCTTCTAGGTGACTCTTAAAGCTTTTTTGAGACAATGTCTTTGTGAATAGATCAGTAAGGTTTTGCTCTGTAGGGATCTTTACCACATTCACCTCTCCATGTTGTATTATCTCCCTTATGAGATGGTACTTTAGCTCAATGTTTTTGAAAACTTTGTGATTTCAAGGTTCTTTAGAATTAGCCACTACCCCACTATTATCACAATAAGGTGTAATAGACTTTTCTACCTTAGGAACCACCTCCAAAACATTTAGGAACTTGTAAAGCTAGATTGCTTCTTTTACTACTTCATAAGTAGCAACATAATTAGCCTCCATAGTCAAATCAACAACACAAGATTGCTTGATACTCCTCCAGACTACGGCTCCACCTCCTAAAACAAATATAGAACTAGAAGTTGATTTCTTTAAATTAACATTTGATTGGAAATTGGAATCTATATATCCCATCAGAATAAGATTCCTTTCAGAGTAAACAAGCATTAAGTTTTTCGTCCTATGAAGATACTTCAATATACAATTAACAGCAATCCAATGTTCCATTTTTGGATTGGACAAAAATCTGTTTACCAGTCCCACTGCGTAACTGATATCTAGTCTAGTGCAAAGCGTTGCATACATTAAACTTCTAACTACCGAAGCATATGGAATGTTATGCATGCGTTCAACCTCCTGTTAGGTTTTAGGTGCTTGTTCTTTTGAAAGTTTGATTCCATGTCTAGTAGGTGTGAAACCCCTCTTGGAATCTTGCATGGCAAACTCAATGAGCATATTCTCAATGTAGGTTAATTGAGATAAGGCTATCTGTTTGTTCTTAAGATCCTTTATAAGTTTGATCCCTAGAACATAATTAGCCTCTCCTAAATCTTTCATTGAAAATTGATCATTCAGTTATCCCTTAACTGCAGATAGCATTCCCACATCATTCCCAATAAGCAGAATGTCATCAACATACAAGATTAAAAGTGTCTACCTTTTCATCTGATCCTCTTTTCCTTTTGTAGATCCATCTACACCTTATGGATTTTATATATGGTGGTAAATCTATAAGGATCCATATTTCATTGGTGTACATTGAATCTATTTCTGATTCCATCACCTTGAGCCATTTTTCTGCATCAACATCATTAATAGCCTTTGTATACATAATAGGATCTGTTTCATCTTGATCTGAGATGGCAATAAAGGCTTCTCCTAAATCTAGATACCTATTTAGCTACCTCACAACCCTCCCATTATGTCTAGGTACTACTTGATGTTCAGGTTAATCTTAAATCCATTTTGACATCTTGTTCTATTATATCTATATCAACTCCTGAATTGGATGAAATAGGTAACTCCTTTAGTATGAATTTACTTCTTCCTTCATGATTTCTCACAAACTCTTCCTCTAGGAAGGTCGCAATTGTCAACACAAATACCTTCCTATCTTGAGGAACGTAAAAATAGTACCCTCAAGTTCACTTAGGATATCCTATAAATAAACATACTTCTGACCTTGGTTCCATCTTTATGGATTCAAGTCTTAGAACATGTCTTAGGCAACCCTATATCCTTAAGTGTCGTATTGAAGGAACTCGACCATTCCCTAACTCCTTAAGTGTTTTAGGCACTGATTTGGATGGAGCAAAGTTAAGAAGATATGTTTCCATTTGTATAGTATATCCCTAGAACGATTATAGAAGAATAGCATAGGACATCATTGATCTTACCATTTCCAATATAGTACTATTTCTTCTCTCAGTTACACCATTTTGTTAAAGTGTTTGAAGAGCTGACAAATTGGAAACAATCCTATTGTTAATTAAATATTACTGGAACTCTCCGGATAAGTACTCATCACTTCGATACGATCAAAATTGTTTTAATGGCTTGTCTAGCTGGTTTTCAGCTTCAACTTTGAATTGTTTTAACTTTTCAAAAGATTCACTCTTTTTATGCATCAAATACAAATATCCATGTTTTGAGTAATCATTTATAATGTTATGAAATATCCATAACCTCCCCTAGCTTCTACATTCATGGGTCCACACATATCTATATGTACCAAGTCCAACGTAGATTCAGATTTATTTCCTTTAGAAGGAAATGAGGCCTTGGTCATTTTTCCTTCAATACAAGATTCACAGGTGGGTAACGATCATTATCTAAGCCCAAAATGATCCCATCTTTTACTAACCTGTCAAGTCTTTTCTGACTGATATGGCGCATTCTTAAGTGCCACAGATATTTATAATTAATGCTAGAGTCATTAGAATGTCTTGGTTTTATCAACTCTGTGGTGTTTAATGAGTTTGTCATAGGTTCTATAAAAAACAATCCCCATTTAATTATTGCATCACAAATAAAATCCTTATTCTCACATTGAAACAACATTTTCAAAATATAGGGAATAACCAGATTTTATTAGACAAAAAAACAGAAATCATGTTCCTTATAATCATTGGCATGTAATAAACATCCTCCAAATATAACCTATGACCACTAGTAATGTCCAAGATAACTACTCCTACTGATTCTATTGAAACATAGGATCCATCTACTACCTTGACTTGAAACTGGCCTTTAGGTAGTCTTTTCCTTTGCTAGAGCCCCTGCATAGAATTGCAAACATGGTTAGTGGATCCTAAATCTAATATCCAAGAATTAGATAAATCTGCCACTTTTCTAGTTCCTAACAAACTTAGGAAGCCCATACCTTGTTTACTCTTAAGGGACTCAAGGTAGATTGGACAGCTTCTTTTCCAGTGGCCCAACTTATTGCATCAGAAACACTTTCCTTTGATGTTCTCTTTGGCCTTCTTTTTTATGGGTTTGGCCTTGACCCTTGTTTGGGTCTTCTTTTTTAGTGGACCCTTCTTCTTTTTCTTGCCCTTACCCTTGGGCTTAGAAAAAGATGCTAAATTAGCTTCTAGGCTATGAGCATTGATATTTGATATCTCCTCCGTACTATGGAGGGTATTCTTCAACTTGCTCAAGGTGTAATCCTTGTTATTGAGCTCATAATCCAACTTAAACCGCTAAAAGGAAGAGTTTAATCTATCATAATCATCTGCGTATCCGCATCCATGTCCACCTTAAGCATCTCATCCTCAGTGACTACAGAGATTACCTTCATCGTGTAATCCCGCACTAGTCACTAGTTTTAGTATGAGATTATGAAAGGTTTGGATAGCTTTCATTCTTGCAGACCTAGTCCCCACACCAAACATCTTATGTAGGTGATGGACCATAGCATTAGCAATTTTCATACAAGCAATTTTCTTTTGCAACATGCCACTAATAGAAGCTAGAATATAACAATTAGTAGTCTTGTCAACATTCTGGTAACGCTCATATTGTTGGACTATCTCACGAGTTGAATCTCCACCTGGAGGTGTAGGCTCATTTTTAGTTAAAACCCATGAAATACGTTCATATTGAAGAACAATGTTAAGGTTATGTCTCCAATCATTAAAATTCTCTCCATTTTCCAATTTGTTATTTGTCAAGCGCAAAGTCAGTGGATTCATTTTGTGGTTGATTATGTCTAAAAATATAAATTATTAAAACATGAGCATACTAGCCAATAAAATTAGAACTTAGTATAAAATCATGATACATGTGTGTATAATGATAGATTTAAAAAAATTCAAAAACAATTAAATCTTTATATGATAGTTATTTTTCTTATCTATAACAGACTAAGTGACAGTGGGCCATCTTATCCATTAAAGGAAAAATTGGAACCCTGCCACTAAAAAAGCAACCAAGCATCTTCATGCTTAACTTTTAAAAAAGTGTCTTAATTTAGTCCATACTTTTACCAACAGAGCTACGATGGCCAGGTTATTGATAAAATATGTTGAGTGTTTAACCATTTGATTCATTCACTAATGGTATTTGTAAATCATGCCTCTGTAAGAGGCCACATTTGCTACCAATAAATGGACTTATCCTTAAGGAAACTCAAACCATCTAGGATTCATGCCCTCGGGTCGGGAGTAACACTTCACCACATGCAAATGGGCCATCATTTGGAGACCATGGACTCTCACATGAGCATCCTCTCCCACTCAATCTTTTTAGGC
>JANSVA010043357.1:0-13451 GCA_025504915.1 Erythroxylum reticulatum | reverse complement strand
ATATATTTATTATATAATTATAAAACTTTATTTAAATTAAAATACTGGCTTATTTTAATCTTTTTTTTAATTTAAAGAAATTTCATTGATGATGAAGATATTCAATTAAACCATTGTACAATGCTTAAGAGAACAATATTGAGCTAATTTTCAATCAACACTCTCAGCCTATGCACGTGTCATTCTTCATTAGCAGAAGCTTTCGCTGAAGCTATACACCACTCTTCGTCTCTAAAGCTCTAACCCACTTTGCATGCTGCTTCTTCACAAAAGAACAAGTATAACTTAATTTACTGTTTTGGGTAAGTAAAATCGGAATACATTTAATCACATGAATTAAAATATTATCGAAATTTTGTCCAAAATATTTTAGAATAAGTTGTCTTTCTTTAAGTGCCTGACATGCTAAAGGTAAGGTAATTTATTCCTCACAATGACGCCCAACCCAATAGACAATTTTTAGATTGGATCTTATCTAGATAGCAATGGTTACAAATAACTTATTGTTTATTGCAACATTCATCCATTACAACTCAGCTCCTTTTGTATCTCTACCTCGTTTTCTAATAACATTATTGGAACCTGAAAATAAAAAAATATAATAAGAAAAACACACTAAACATGTAATGAGTAATTTCAGCATTAACGTAAATATGTTTGGTTAACAGTAACATACCTGAAGATCCCTCAACACTAATTGACGATGTTGGTAAAGATTGTTGCTAGCTATCTTCATTCAAGGATGCAATTGTTGGTTGTTGAATGATGGGGTCGGATTGAGTTGGTTGTTGAATGAGAGGAACTTCTTCGGTCATTGCCACCCTCTTTTTCTTGTTTCTAACAGGTGCCATTATAATGAACAACTAAAACGAAATATGAAGATAACACTTAAGCTTAACTCAAACATCAATATTTCACATGAATATAAGGAGATCCATAAGCAAATACTAAACATTCGGCATAACATTCTGCATAAACACAAGTGAAACATTAAAAATATGCATCTAGTCATGTTGACTCTCGGTCACTCAATCTATTGCTTGTCACCTGGAGATGGGGAAGAATAGAGATGAGCTTAAAAACTCGTGGGTAACAAATTTATAATGGAGAATGAGCAAAACTATTGAAAATGTTCATTACTATAACATATTTGCATTTAATCCATAAAACACATTTTTCTCGAATTCTCAACTTGTCAAACAACTCACAAATAACATAAGTCTTGCATTCTTCAAAACTTGTCAACACATTGTAAACACATAAGCACATTATAATGGTTTGGGTAGGTCTATAAGGGAGTTCTTGTGAATCTCGAATGATAACAGAATGATCTATCGCAATCCCACATAATGGTCTTGCATAGTTCATAAATAGAGGGGAGTTTATAAAGGAGCTTCATGCCACTAGCGGGTAGGCAGGAGAAGTCTTTAACAGAGTCAACGTGCACTTGATAGAATAGAATGGACCACCATAAACTCACAAAACATGTATTTCATGACTTGTAAACATATTGCCCAAAAAGGCACATTTCGAAAACATGATTTTCATAATCATAATATATTTCAATTTCCATTTCGTAAATCATCAACCAAATTGAAGTGTCAAACATGTAGCAATTTCTCAAATCATTTAAGAAACATTAAATGCAACATTTAAGATGCCTAAATGCAACATTCAAGAAGCAATAAATGCAACATTTATAAAACAATTGAAATCATTCAAATTTCTTGATTTGAAAAGATAGTCATGGCTCATTAACTTAATTATAAACATGTAACTCACCCTAATTTCCTTACTTGTAAACTTGCTTGAGGGTGCCTCTCCTCTTGCTTCTTTTACCTTTCTTGATTCCCTTTAACATTCACTAAAATCTCTCTTGCTCCTCTTTCTTTTTCTCTTCTTGAACAACCTCAAAATCTGTCTTGAAAAGATAAAACCTAGCTTGTTCTTCCTTCTTTCTCTCCTTTCTCTCTTCTTTTCGTTATTTTCTCCCTTCTTTTCTCTCATTCACATTTTCTTCCCTCTCAAATGCAAGACAACACTTCCTTCTTCCAATTTTACCCTTAATGAGTGTAAAATGTCCACTTTGCCCTTCCTTTAATGCCTTATGGCTTTTAAACTTAAGTGGCCTACCAAAAATGCCCTTTTTATACTACACCCTTACTAATTTAATTCAATTAACCAAAGTACTAAAATCCTACCAACATTGACATACTAATTAACTCTAAAAATAATTAATCTATCAAGGCCTCATAATTTAATTAAATTATGCTTAACAATAATAAAAAATATTCGGGGCCAACATTTCTCCCTCTCTGAAAAGAAAATTGTCCTCGAAATTCTTACCTGAGTCATTAAAGAGGTGTGGATACTTCTCCTTTATGGCCTCCAAGGGCTCCCACATGATCTATTCCGTAGAATGGTTTTTCTATAGGACTTTAACTAGTTGAACTGTCTTGTTCTTGAGGACCTTTTCCTTAATGTCCAAAATCTCCACTAGCGTCTCCTCATAAGTCATATCATCTCTCAACTGAACCTCAGTGGTCTGAATGATATGAGAGGGATCTGATTTATAACTCCTCAATATGGAAACATGAAAGATATCATATATCTGTGACAATTCTGGTGGCAATACCAACCTCTAGGCTAGTGGTCCAATCCTCTGAACAATCTCGTAAGGACCTACATATCTTGGGCTTAACTTGTCTTTCTTGCCAAATCTCATGACTCCTTTCCAAGGAGATGTCTTAAGAAAGACTTTCTCACCAACTCCATACTCCATTTCCTTTCGGTGTGCATCAGTATAGCTTTTCATTCTATCTTGAGCTACTTTAAGCCTTTGCTTAACTAGATTGACCTTGTCGACTGTCATCTGAAGTAACTCTGGTCTTATTAATTTCCTTTCTCCTCCTTCATCCCAGCATATAAGAATTCTACATCTTCTTCCATACAGTGCTTCATAAGGAGCCATTTGGATGCTCAAGTGGTATGAATTATTGTAAGCAAATTCTACCAATGGCAAATGCTCGTCCCAAGTGCCTTTAAAATCCATCACATATGCCCTGAGCATTCCTTTAAGGGTCTAAATGGTCCTCTCATATTGACCATCTATTTGGGGATGGAAATCCATGCTAAAATTTAACTTGGTCCCCAAAAGCTTCTTGCATACTTTCCCAAAATTTTGAAGTTAACCGAGGATATCTGTTAGAAACTATAGAGTCTAGAATCCCATACAGTCTCACTATCTCATCAATATATTTCTTTAGTAGCACATGCAGAGAATCAATTTGTTTAATTGCTAGAAAATGGGTTGACTTCGTCAAACGATCAACAATAACCCATATAGCATCATGCTTCCTACTAGTTTTGGGCAAAGCCATCAGAAAATCCATGGTCATTCTTTGCCACTTCCACTCAGGAATGGACAATGACCTTAACTTACCTGAAGGTGCCTGGTGTTCAGCCTTGACTTGCTGACACACTAGACACTTGCTTACATATTCTGCTACATCCTTCTTCATGCTTTTCCACCAAAAATACTCTTTCAAATCTTTGTATATTCTGGTGCTACCTGGGTGCATGACATAAGGCACATTGTATGCCTCCTCAAGTATCTCATCATTTACTTCCTTGACATTCAGAATACAAAATCTATTTCCTATAACCATTAGTCCATCATCCTTTACTACCACTTTAGATTTCTTTCCATTCTTAATTTCTTCTCGGAGCTTGTTCAAATCTGTATCTTGTGCACGTGACTCCTTAAATTTCTCCCTGAGTATCAATCTCACTCTGAAATTAGCTATAATGCAATTAGGTTCCTCTTGTTTCAAGCTTATTCTAAGTTTATCCATCTCTTTTAACAATGGTAGATAAATTATCTGAACATGGGCTATGGAGGATTTCCTGCTCAAGGCATTTGTCACTACATTTACCTCTCTTGGATGGTACTCAATTAGCAAGTCATAATCTTTAAGTAACCCTAACCACCTTATCTATCTCAAATTCAACTCTTTCTGGCTCAATAAGTACGTGAGACTTTTATGATATATAAAAATCCTCGTCTAAACCCCTTATAGATAATGTCTTCAAATTTTCAAGGTAAAAATTATCACTGTTAACTCTAGATCATAAGTCGGTAGTTCAGTTCATAAGGCTTTAGTTGCCATGAGGCATAAGCTATTACCTTATGTCCTTGTATCAACACATAACCTAAAGTCTTTCTTGAAGCATCACTATAAACAATATAACCCTCATCTCCCATAGGTAAAGTCAAAATTGGAGCACTTGTCAATCTGTGCTTAAGCTCCTCAAAACTCTTCTGACATTCGTCACTCCAAATAAACTTCTGACTTTTCCTTAATAACTTGGTCATCGGAGCAGTTATCATAGAGAATCCTTCAATAACCTCTTATAATATCCTGCTACAGCTAGAAAACTTCTCACTTTTGCCACTATCTTTGGTGCATGTCATTTCATCACTGCTTTAGCTTTCCTCATCAACATATACCGCTCTTTTGAAATTATGTGCCTAAGGAATATCACCTTGTGAAGCCAAAATTCACACTTGCTGAATTTAGCATAAAGCTCCTTCTCCCTTAGCGTCTACAATGTCCGGAGATGTTCCTTATGCTCCTCTTCACTCTTGGAATAAACCAAAATGTCATCTATAAACACTATGACAAATTGATCCAGATACTCCTTGAAAATCCTATTCATAAGATCCGTAAATATAGCTGAAGCATTGGTCAATCCGAATAGCATGACTAGGAACTCATAATGCCTATAACATGTCCTAAAGGCTATCTTGTTTACATTAGATTCCTTAATTCTGAGCTGATGATAGCCTGATCTGAGATCAATTTTGAAAAAGACCCTTGCTCCCTACAGCTGATCAAACAGAACATTGATTCGTGGCAGAGGATACTTGTTCTTAATGGCCACTTTGTTAAGTCTCCTATAGTCAATGCACATGCATCATGTTCCATCCTTCTTTTTAACAAACAAAACCGATGCTCTCTATGGAGACAAACTTGGCCTTATATACCCCTTCTCTAATAGCTCTTTCAACTGTTCCTTAAGCTCCTTCAGCTCAGTTAGAGCCATTCTATAAGGTGGTATGGAGATAGGTGTGGTACCTGGAATTAGATTGATGGCAAACTCAGTTTCCCTCATTGGTGGCAAACCAGGTAAGTATTTTGGAAACATATCTACAAATTATCTCACAATCGAAAAATCTTCTAACTTTCCTTCATTCACATCAGTGTCCACAATGTGTGCTAAGAAGGCTTCACACCCTTTACTCATCATCCTATTAGCTAGCAAAGTCGAAATAATTCTCGGTGATGGTGTTCTTCTGTCTCCTATAAAAGTCACCTTCTCACCCTTGCCAAGATCAAATTCTACCTCTTTGAGGCTACAATCTAACTTCGCATGATATTTCTCCCTAGTATCCATTCCAAGTATAACGTCTAAGCCTTTTAAATCCAAAGGCAGTAAGTCCACTGTCAGTCTAGCACCATCAATAAAAAGTTCACAATCTCTATATGCTTGACTTATTATCACCTTCCTCCCTAAAGGAGTACTAACAATTAATGGACTATCCAATGGCACTAAATTAACACCATGTAATGTCATGCTTGCAGAAACAAAAGAATGTGTGGAACCAAAATTAATCAGTAAATATACTTCTGAATTAAATAACTGAGCCATACTCGTAATAACTTCATATGTGGCCACCGCTTCATCTCTAGTCATGGCAAACACCCTTGCCTGTGCCTGTCCCCTTGGCCTTCTTAGAGGAATAGCCTTCCTTGCCACTCCAAAACTTCCCACCTCGGTGGCTAGTCTGGCTCCTACTATTTTAGCTCTCTTTGGAGCTTGGAACTGTAACCCATCTTGCCTTGATGCTTGGGACATTCCTTGACCATGTGTCCCTTCTCTCTACATCAAAAACATGATCCAAGTTACTTGAAACACTCTCCTATGTGAAACTTCCCACAATGCTCACATTAGGGGTTCGTGTACCTACTCCTCTCCATCCTATTATTGCCTCCCACATTTGAGGCTTGCATTGAAGCTGCCTTGCTTGCTTGTTCTTAGCAAAGCCACTACTCCCTACTTCACTCTGTCTGTGGAAGCTCCTCATACTCCTCACAGGCATTGGGGCACTCATTCCCTTATTGGAAGACTATTCCCGATTTTTCCTCGTCCTATTCACTTCAAACTTTATGTTCTCCAGTTTCTCAACTTGGAGTGCAGCATCTACCAACAGCCAGTAATCACAAAAGTTGTGGATCAATACTTTCTCCTTAATCCTTAAGTGAAGTCCTCCCTCAAACTTACGAAACTTGTCCTCCTAACTAGCAATAATATTGGCCACATGCTGTGAAAGCTAGGTGAACTTCAGTTCATACTCACTCATACTCATATCCCTCTGTGACAGATTCAGGAATTCTCTGGCCTTCTCTTGGATATAGACTTTCGAGAAGTATTTGCTCCTGAAAAGTTCCAGAAAGTGTTTCCTAGACAATATTGATGGTATGACCTAACAATGAGGCACTGATTCCCACCAATGGAGTGCGTTCCCATGTAACAAGCTAACTGCATAATCTAGTTTCTCCTCATCGGAGCACTTCATTTGAAATACGACTCTCTCATTCCTTCTCAACCATGCTTCAGCCTTTTCAGGATTCATAGTCCCATTAAATTCTATGGAGCTTCATACTGTCCAATCCTCTCCACTAAAGCTTGCACTAGAACTTGTGGCCCTTGGCCCATGGTATACTTGAAAGCCCGAGCAAAGGTTTGAAAGAATCGCGGATCCATAGGGTTTACTTGGGGCATAGGAGGAGGAGGAGGTGGCATTTCATGTTGCAAACTAGGTGCCTTAGAATCATAAGCAGTGTATATCCCCACATCTTGCAGGACATAAGATTCATCCATACTTCTATGGTGAGAGCAAGATCGAGTCCTAGCTCTTCGAGTTCCTTTTCAAGGTGGCATAATCACTCCTTCAATTTAAAACCATTTAAAAAGATTTAGTTCATGTTTCATGTAAAACAATTTCAAATCATGTAAAACAATGCAGAAACAATGCATGTTGTTTATTTAAAATAATGCATGTTCATTTCATAAATTTAATGTTGGCCCTCAAAATGATTTTTCTTGATGAATAAGCATGATTAAATAAATTATGAGGTTTATTGGATTAATTATTTTTTAAATTACTTAATTATGTCAAAATTAGTGGGAATTATTAAATGGGTAAATGGAATTAAAGTGTTAAGGCTATAAGAATGTTCAAGGGTATTTTTGGCAAGACACATAAAGTTAAAAGAACATAAACCTTTAAGGAAGGGTAAAATGGACTTTTTGGACTTTTCAAAATATCCCATGCTTATGAAATCAAGTTTCGAAAAGGTGCCATTTTGGGCAACAAGCTTACAAGTCATCAATTACATGTTATATGGGTTTGTGGTGGCCCCCTAAGTTAAGTCAAGTGCACTTTGACAAAAGGCTTCTCCCGCCTGCCCGCTAGTGATATGAAGCTCCTTCATAGACTCCCATAAGTTCACGGATATGCAAAACCATTATGTGGGATTGTGTTAGTACGCTCTGTTCATGGCTACACAGGACCCTTAGGGGAAATGTGTAGTATGTTCTATTTTGGATCCACCCAAACCATTATGATGTGCTTATGCGCGTATGGTATGTGAACAAGTTTGATGCATTCATGTTTTGTAGCTTGAGAAATTGACTACAAGATGAGAAAAATGTGATTTTATGAACTCAATGAGAATTTTCTATGACAAGTGAAATGTTTTCAAAGGTTTTGTTTATTGTTCTGTTATAAACTATTACCCACGAGCTTTCAAGCTCACCCCTTTTTGCCCCATCTTCAGGTGATAACTAAGAGATCAAGTGATCAAGAGCCCAAGGGAATTTCTCCAAATTGGCTTACTTTGTATTTTGAGTTGGTTTTGGGAAAGCTCAATGTTTTAGTCATATTTCAAGTTTACTTGTTCAAGAATCTTTTGTAATTTGAGATTTTGATACCGATAATGTAATGTGGTTTGGAAAGCCATTAAAGATTTGTAAACTCTTATCCTTGGTATTAATGAAATATGAATGGTGCATGGATGATATGAGTTGAAATTAAATATACCTGAAGAAGTTATCAACTTGAGTTGATGATTTTGAACACGAATTGTTGATATATATATATATATATATGGGAAATTATGGAAAAGAAAGATAGGAATTATGACTGATTAGATGTAATTGAATGTGATGAGTCTAATGAGTTGAGATTTGAGAGTTTAATGAAGTCAATTTGGTAGCTAAATGGTCTTGCTCAAGACATTCCAAGTTTGCACAGTGCAAATTTCAAGTCTTCCATATAGGGGAAAATTCCGTGTTCTAACTTCAGGAGAAAAATTGTATTGATCTAAGTTGAATTAGACAATGTTGTCTTCTAGAAAGTTATAGCTTATCTTTCTAGCTTTCCAACGGTATATAGTATGAGATTTTTGGACATTCGAGTTGAAAGTTATGATTATGCTCTAGAGAGTGTAAAAACATCTTATGTTGACCAAAACATCTTCTTATGTTGACTGAAACATCTTCTATGCACTATTCATAAACTTCTTCTGAGTACTATTCATCTTATATCTTCTGGTCCAATTTTATCCCTCTAGATGATAGAATCTATCTTCAAGGTCTCATGAAAACTGTAGATCTTGAAGTCCTCTTTCAAACCATTTAAGAATGACATTGATCTGATATCTATAGAGAAAGTTATGCTAATTGCTAAACATCTTCTATGCACTGTTCATAAACTTCTTCTAGGTACTGTTTATCTTATATCTTCTAGTCCAATTTTGACCCTCTAGATGACACAATCTATCTTCAAGGTCTTCATAAAATTGTAGATCTTGAAGCTCTCTCTTAAACCATCTAAGAATGACCTTGATCTGATATGCCCATAGAAACTTATGTGAATTGTTAAACCTCTTCTATGCACTATTCATAAACTTTTTCTAGGTACTATTCATCTTACATCTTCTGGTCCAATTTTGACCTCTAGATGACATAATCTATCTTAAAGGTATGCATGAAAGTTGTAGATCTTGAAGTTCTTTCTCAAATCATCTAAGAATGAACTTGATCAGATATCTCTAGAGAAAGTTATGCTAATTGTTAAACCTCTTCTATGCACTGTTCATAAACTTCTTCTGGGTACTGTTCATCTTACATCTTCTGGTCCAACTTTGACCCTCTAGATAACAGAATATATCTTCAAGGTCTTTTTGAAAGTTTTAGATCTTGAATTCCTCTTTCAAACCATTAAGAATGACCTTGATAAGATATCTCTGGAGAAAGTTATGCCAATTGTTAAACCTCTTCTATGCACTGTTCATAAACTTCTTCTGGGTACTGTTCATCTTACATCTTCTAGTTCAAATTTGGCCCTCTAGATGACAGAATCTATCTTCAAGGTCTTATGAAATGATCTTAAGGTCCTCTTTTGAACCATGTAAGAATGACCTTGATTAGATATCTCTATAGGAAGTTATGTCAATTGTTCTAAAATAGGTCTTATACTGAAACTTCTTCTAGATACTTTTTGTCTTATATCATCTAGTCCAGTTCTGACCCTTTAGATGACATAATATTTCTTCAAAGTCTTCACAAAATTTGTAAATCTCGAAGTTATCTTTGAAACCGTCTTAAGATGACCTTAATTTGACGTCTATAGTAAAAGTTAAGCTAATTGTACCAAAACAGGTTTAATATGATTGAGGACAAAAACCTTGTTTGATTCCTTCGGCCATAACTTTATTGTCTGACCTCCAAATGAGATGATTCTTATTTCTAAATAAACTAGAGACATAGAGCTACGAATTATCTGATGAAAGTTAATTTTAATTTAGTCCCTAAGACTTTCAATTTCTTGAGGGAATTTGAGCACATAATATTTGCTTCAGTATAAGAATAATTTGAAAATGGGCCCCGACACTTATGGTATTAAAGAATGAAGATGAACTGAGGATGACTAAAGAGGGTTAATTGGAATAACCATGCATGGTAACAAGCACAAGCACATACTTTTATGACATCCGAGTCTGGGTTCCAGAATTGGGGTCTAACGGTTGTGGTATTAGAGCCCAGAATTAGGATCATACATGGGCATTTTCGAAATATGTGTCAAGTGAAAATAGTAAGAAGAGAATGATAACCTGGCAGAATGTGAGAAAACGAAAGTTTGTAGATATTTAGAAATGAGAAATATTACGTAGTCCGATATGTTAGACATAGATTCAGTAATTGTGGTTATGTCAGTGAATATGGTGACGAAAATCTTGTTGTAAATATGTACTTGAATCGATATAGATTTGAAAATATTTTCATAAATTGACTGAGAATAAATGGAGACATAAGTGGAAATGACGAGGTGAGGTGTGCAAGCAAAGTAGAATTGAAAGATTAAACTTGGAAGTTAGAATGATTGTTTAATTACCGTGATAAGAGTTATGATCCAATATAAGAAGATATTAATGGAATTGAGATTTTTGATGATGTTACAATGAAAAATGAATTCAAAGATAAAGAGAAAAATATCATCTAGGATCAAGGGAGATCAAAGTATCAATTGTGTAAGATATGAATTGGCAAATTGTTGGAGATAAATATATGGACAAAATGGGATGAATTTGATGTTACTCACCTAAGCATATGCGATAGTAATTATGTTTACTACTTTATTGAGTTTTGGTAATTAGAATGTTATGACCTTGTAAGAACGATAGAAATTGATCATCTAAAGGGTTAAAAATGGGACCAGATGATAGGGTTAGATGAATTGGAAAACTTAACATAACTTTCCCTAGAGAACTTGGATTAAGGTGTTCTTTATATGGTTCGAAACAGGACTTCAAGATCTACAACTTTCATAAAGGCCTTGAAGACGAATTCTCTCGTATGAAGGGTTTAAAGTGGAACAAACGATAGCATCAAATGAACAGTGTACAGAAGGAGAAGTCTAGGTCACATAAGTAGAAAGAAGACGAAGCAAAGAGGGTAGATGAAATAGAAAGCAAACAAAAAAGAAAGTAGATGAAACAAGAAACAGACGAAGCAAAAAGGGTAGACGAAGCCCAAGAGCAGACAAAACAAAAGACAGACGAATCAGAAAGCAGACGAAGCGAAAAACAGACAAAACAAAGTAGACGAAGCAAAGCAGACGAAACAAAGACATACGAAACTCAAGTCAACTTAAAACGAAACAAAGTTAACTTAAGACGATACAACTCTTAAGACGAAGCAGGGTCAACTTAAGACGAAACAAAGTCTTAAGATAATATGGGGTCAACTTAAGATGAAGCAAGGTCTTAGGACAATGCGGGGTCAACTTAAGATGAAGCAAAGTCTTAAGACGATGCGACTCTTCAGACGAAGCATCTTTACAAATGATACAACTCTATAGATGATGACATGATCACAGAAGATACATCTTTACAGATGATGCATCTCTTAAGACGAATGATGTCATCACAGACGATACGTTTTTACAGACGATACATCTGTACAGACGATGCATCTTTACAGACGTAATGACGTCATCATAAACGATGTGACATCATCACAGACGAAGCGTCTTTATAGATGATCCATCTTTATAGACGATGCATTCCTATAGACGTAATGATATCATCACAGATGATGTGATATCATCATAGACGAATCATCTTTACAGACGATACATATGTATACTCCTAATCATTTCCCTTTCTAAAGACCATAACCTTCAATCTAAAGGTCGAAAAGTTCCATACTACATACTGTTGGAAAGCTTAAAAAAAGAACTACAACTTTCTAGAAGGCAACTTGGTCTAATTTAGCCTAGATCAATCCAGATTTTTTTCCTTAAAGTCATAACATAAATTTTACTCTATGGGAGACTTGAAATTTTGCACTTCACAAACTTGGAATGTTCTGAGCTTAACCATTTAGTTACCAAATTGACTTCATTAAACTCTCAGATCTCAACTTATTTGTCTCTTCATATCCAACTACATCTGTTTTGCCTTCCCATGAAACTCACTTAGGCGTACGTGTGTCTGTGTGTATATATATATATATATAATCCCATGAAACTCACTTAGGCATACATGTGTATATATATATATCTACAATTTATGGTCAAAACCATCTATTCAGGCTGATAATAATCTCAACATCATCCATACACAATTCATATTTCCTTAATGGCAGAAGAATGAGGTTTTACAAATCTTTAAGGGCATTCTAAGCCATACTACAACCTCATCTCAAAGTCTCAAATTACAATAATTCTTAAACAAATCACTGGGTCTGCAACTTATAACATTATGCATCCCCAAAACCAACTCAAACTACAATTTAAGTAAATTGTAGAATTTCCCTTCGGCTCGTGATCACTTGATCTCTTAGCTATCACCTGAAGATGGGGTAAAAATAGGGTGAGCTTGAAAGCTTGCAAGTAACAGTTTATAACAAAAACAATAAGCAAGTTTCATTGAAAACTTTCATTGAGTTCATAAAACAAGTTTCTTAGGCTTTCAGCCAAAAACCACAAGTTACAAAACATGGTTGCATCAAACTTGATAACATAACATAAGCAAATAAGTACAACAGAATGGTTCGAGTGGATCTAAAACAGAACGTACTACACAATTCCTATAAGGATCTTATATAGTTGTAAACTTAGGGGAGTCCATAAAGGAGCTCCATGCCACTAGCTGGCACGCGGGAGAAGCCTTTAACTTAGTCAATGTGCACGTGACTGAACTTAAGGGACCACCATAAACTCACATAACACATAATTCATAACTTGTAAACTTGTTGCCCAAAATGACACTTCTTGAGAACTTACTTATCATAGACATGAGAATATTTTGAAAACATGGTTTCATAAACATGTTATCTTTTCAGAAATCACTTGCAAAGTCTTTTCATCAAATGTCAACATAACTTATGTAACAAACATATAACAATTTCACAAATCATTCAAAAGTAATAGATGCAACACTTATGATGCAATTGAAATCAGTAAACTTCTTTTATTTAAAGAAAAACAGTAATAGCTTATTTACTCTATTATAAACATGTACCCACCTTGATTTCCTTGCTTAGATACTTGCTCAACATGCCTCTTCTCTTTGCAAACAACTTGAGGTATCAAATGTTCTTTCCTGTTGTATCTTTAATGTGTAATCCGTGAGATGATCTACTGAAATATGCGTTTTGTTCCTCTTGCCTCTCTTGATCCCTTGCTTCTTTTGTCCTTCTTGATTTCCTTGATTATTTACCAAGTGAAGAGATCCTTGGCTCAAATGGAAACTCTTCTCTTCCTCTACCTTTTTCCCTTCTTGAGTAACCTCAAACTCTCTCTTGAAATCTAAGAAAAT
>JANSVA010043338.1:0-13452 GCA_025504915.1 Erythroxylum reticulatum | reverse complement strand
TTTATTTCAATAAAATATTTTATTTTTACTTATTCTTATAAGTTTTACTTCTTATTTATTATATATCGATTTTATAGCGGTTTACTACCGGTTGAACCTCTAAACGTTAAACCTTTCCTTCGACCGGTTCGATGTCCGGTCCGGTTTTTAAAACATTGGTTTATATACTTATTAAAGATGTAGATAACGACAGGCTCGATCTTTACTGAATGACGCCGTGGACTTCGAAGTCGTCGATTATTATTTTGGCACGGGCCCATAAAAACAAGCATTTGCCTGGTGACTTCGGAAAGCCGAGGCGACGTCTTTCCTTGTCTACTTAAAGAGTTTGCTTGTTTTTGTACTCATCTTGAAACAGTTTCTAAAATATCCACACATACACAACAATAACAATAAAAAAAGAAAAGAAAGAAACTTTAATAAATGTTTTGATCATAATTCTTGAATTGTGTTGTTTGAAAATTTTAATTGCTCAACTGGTTAATAATTATCTCAACATATCTATCAATAGAAGCCTTTTTTTTGTGAAAAACAATTTGAATTCTAATCTACCAAATATAATAAACAATAATAAAAACATCAGCTACTACTCTCGTCATACATTATTCTCATCATATAAATGTACTCTCATCATATAAATGTAGGACTTCTTTTTAGTGCTTATGTTAAGTCATTTCGACCAAGACATGAGGTTATCATCAATAAGAGAAACTCTAAATCAGTTCATTACTCTCTATAGAACAGATGGGCAAAAAGCACATTTGAAAAACAAGTGGTCCATATTCTCAATGTATTGCCCACAAAATCTACAATCCAAAGGAAAACTGTGAGTCATGCCTAATCTTTGCATTCTAGCATATGTATACAAAACAAGCCATAAAAGAAAAGAGCATCCTGGGATATGAAAACCATGCCACATATTATGGGTGATTGGGGAAATTGGATCCTTCTTTTGAAACATATCATAAGTAGCACCAACATTTAGTCTACCATTTTTCTCTCTCATATTATCAAACAAATTTGCATAAGTTTGAGGATATAATTGCACCAATTCATCTATGATTTTCAACAAACTTTTCCAGTACCCCACATCACTAGTTCTACTATTAACAGACCAAATGGAGTGATGTTTAAGAATATTTGTATGAGCCCATTTATGCCAGATTGAAGCAGAATCTGAACAAAGCTCAGCTAAATGTTAAATCATTGGACCTTTATTCCAAGCAAGCAATTCCTTAAAATCTAGCCCACCTTCCTCTCGGAAGTGTAACAATTTACCAGCTCACAAGACTTTTCGAACTAGCATCAACACCACTCCACAAGTAAGATCTATAAATAGATTGAATCTTGTCAATCACGAACTTAGGAATGGGAAAGATAAAACACCAAAAGTTCTAACTACCATAAAGCACATATCTATTCAATTCCATTCTACCAGCATAAGATAAGGAACAAACATCCCAACCTTTGACTCCAGTTGTCATTTTATCAATTAGTACAACATAATAAAAAATTCTAAGTCTGTTAGAACTAAGAGGAATACCTAAGTACCAAACAGGGAGTCTTCCCTCCTCAAAGCCGAGTAGATTAAAAATCTAAATTTTCAAATAATGACACCCCCAAAGAAAATTTGACTTTTTGTCATATTAGCATGAAGGCTAGATTGGGCAACAAATTGATCGAACAAAGTCTTCAACCTAGTAACAGAATTAATATCAACTTTACAAAAGACCAAAGATCATTTGCAAAGCTCAAATGAGTTAGATTGAGCCTCTTGCACTTAGGATGATAATGAAATTCCTGATCACAAGAGATAGGGAAAAAATCCTTCATATAATTTGGATTTTTAACCTTAGGAATCAAAGAAACAACAATAGCATTTATCTGACCAAGAAGTTTCAGCCATATAAGCTTTGCTAGTTGAGAGGCTTGAGAAGATAAAGCTTTTATAAGAGCTATAAAATCTTCTAATACATATCTTTCTTTAGCAGCCAACTCCATATTCAAAGGATCATCTCTAATCTGATGTTAAACTTGAGCCAAATGCATCTTAATATCCAAAATCTGTTGCTTTAAATTACCAAATTTCTTGACATTTAAATCTTTAAGTCCGACTTTCAAAAGCTTCAATTTGAACATCACCTTATACATCTCAAGACCATCAGCCTTAAAATCCCAAACCTCTTTAACCAAGGGAAGGAACCCATCGTCATCAACCTAGGCATTCTGAAACTGAAAAGGAATTCTTTTCGGTCTTTGACAGACAAATAAAGAGACTATCATAGGACAATTATCAAAAACTCTAAATTCGTCAAAATGAGCTTGCACATCAGGATAGCAAAATAACCACCCCTGATTAACCAAGGCTTTGTCCAGCTTGCTAGCCATTCTCGTATTATCTTCATATTTACTACACTGAGTAAAAAAATGACCAGAAAACTTCATATCATGCAAATCTAAACCATCCAACAGATCTGAAAGTTCTAAGGTGACTCACATTATCATTTCATACAACCTTTCAGCTTCATTCAAATCACAATTAAAATAACCAACTAATAGCTAAGGATCATAAAATGAATTAGCAAGATATTTGAGGTCATCTCATAGTTGTGTTCTTCTACTAGTAGAATTATTAGCATAGATGAAAGTAATAAAAACTTTGTATTGAAGATTATGAGAAGATACAAAACGTTTAATTACCAAAAAAAACCTAAACTTTCATCAATTCTTCAATTCTTCAATTATAGCCTAAAATTTAAAAAGTAGCAGTAAAATACCTTAACTTTCAATTTTTTCTAGTTCAAGCCTAAACTTAAAAAAGTCATTATAAAATACTTAAACTTTCAATTTTTTTCAATTCTAATTTGACGTTAGTATTTCCGTTAAGTTTGTTGACATGACATGCCACATGTTTCAGAAATCTTAACTATTAATATATGTTAGCTAAAATTAACATAACAAATGAAAATTAATAAAATGACGTCGTTTAATCACCGGGCTACATAATTTGATTTAGGTCATTTTTAAACAACGACATCGTTTAATCACATGATTAAACGACATCATTATTTAAAAATGACTTAAATCAGATTATATAACCCCAACGTAAGTCTCGACGCCCTCATCCTTCGATTTTTAGATTACGCAGTCCCAACACCCTCATACTAAGGATACCAGGAGAATGAACTAAAAACAAAGAGCTTACTGTGTAGTAAGATGTAATGCGAGAGTAGTTTGGGGCTTTAAAAAACAAATAAAACACAAAGGGCTAAGGGTTGAGGGCATCGAGAGAACAACAGCTAACGTCGGACTAAAATTGAAGAAAATTGAAAGATTGAGTATTTTATTACCACTTTTTAAAGTTTAGGCTAGAATTTAAAAGATTAAAAGTTTAGGAATTTTAATGCTACTTTTTAAAGTTCGGGTTATAATTGAAAAATTGACGAAAGTTTTGGTGCTTTTGGTAATTAACCCTAAACTAAATTGGCAAGAAGTTTGAGGTCATCCCATTGTTGTGTTCTCCTAATAATAGAATTATGAGCGTAGATGAGAGTAACAAAAATTTTGTATTGAAGTTTAAAAGAGGATACCTCACTATGAAAAAATTGAGCAGAAAAGCTCAAGCTCCTGATATCTACCACATTAGGATCCCATAGAATCCAAATTCTCCCATTTTTAGCCTTATCAATGTTAATGACACCAGTCCATCCTCTAATCAAGTTTTTAAGAATCTTACTAGTATTTTGTGTCCTAACTCTTATCTCCAAAATTACAAGAACCACAGGCCTATTATCATTAATAAAGTCCCTAATTACATTTTGTTTAAAGGGGTCATTGAGGCCCATAATATTCCATGTAGCGATAATGAACCTATCCATTAGGTCTTATGGAAACTTCCCTCGAATTAGATGTCTCCTTCTTAACTAATTCCTCCTAGACGAATCCCAATACCACAAAACCATTCTCAGCTATAAAGGACATGATACCACTTGCAAGTTGTGTTTTGTTTTCAACTAAAGTAAGACTTCACTTTTTATGCACCTTCTGCCACTCTAATTGAACATCCTTCATCCCTATAATAGCTGCAGTAGTTTGTGTATCTTCAGGAATAACAGAATCATAACATTGAGTATCTATTGACGAGTTCTTCTTAATAACCCATATTTGAACAAATTTTGGCTCATTTTGAACAATTTTTGGACAAATAACATCTTCTTGCCTAAAAATTTTGCACTAAGAACACCTTTTAAGCATCTTTTCATAAATTATTGGCTATTCAAATCATTCACCATTAGGACCCTCTAGTATAATCCTATTCTTTAGATCAACCTTCACTTCAACTTCAGCAATAATTCTAGCATATGATACTCTTTAATCGTGGTGAGCTTATCTGCAAAATAAGGCTTTCCAAGCATACTACAATTCTACTTAGCATTCAAGTTGACCAAAATTGAAAGTCTAACCTAGTAAGTTTTACCCACACAGTCACAGAATCCAGACAACTCAGATCAAACTTCAATCTGGGTGTTCAAGGTCACAAAATGAGAGGTTTTTGTCCCCTAAATAACCAAGGTCCACCATTCAAAATAACATTTATATCCTCTGAACTCTCAAATATGAAAATAAAAATCCCATATTCATTCAAATATAGCTTTGGCATTGTCACCTGATTCCATCTACTTGCCACATACTTCTCCATAACACTATATGGAATTTTTATCCTAACTACAGCACCTGCCAAAGCAGATTTCCAAAAATTTCGTTCAAGATTGACAACCTTAACTGAAAACTTCAATTTGTCTTTTTGTATAGGAGGTTCATACGAGGAGAGATATGATTTTGAGGCAATCGATTTCTTGCAAGAACAACTCGATAGGAAGAAACTGGTTCCTCAAACTTATCCGCGTTAAGATCCTGCACTCCACCGTCTTCTTGTCGATCTTAATTCTCAGCCGAGTTTTCAATCAGAGGAGCATGGGTTTACAAAACACCAATCTCCTCATTAATAATCTCTGGTGCGGTTTCTAACACAACCACTGTAGCACTAACACCATCTTCAATATCAATTTTTGACGGTGTTGATTATGTTGGAATCTTCGACTGAAAGCCTCCTTCAGGTCCTAAACTAAAAGCTTGCCCCCAGTGACTAGAGTTTGCATAAATCACCTCCTTCAACCTCCCCCTTTTTTTCATTAAGCTCGTGAAAGCATTAACTAGATCCCATGCCATAGACTAAAGCCAGATACGTGTACTGTTAAGATTACAGCCTTAGTTAGTCCTTTGCATCAGAACAATGTTGTGGAGATTATTGAATATGAAGAAGCGTGAGCAAGAACCCAAAAGGTTTTGGAATATTAACTAGTATTATACACAACGTTTAGAATAAAACCATGAGGTGACATTTGTATCCGAGTATATTGGACAACTCGCGAATGTATTAAAGTGAGTTCCAACACATTATACAGACATGTTTCTTATAATGAAATGAATCTTTCTCTCTCTATTGTCTCTCTTCTGTAATCCTCATTCTGTCTCTCTCTAAAACAAAATTTTGTTATTCGAGAAGTCACGTGTGTGATTGTGGTTGTGTGGTAAATTAAACTTTATCAACAATTTGGTATCAGAGCACACAAATTGGGACTGAAAATGGTAGAAGGGACTAGAGGAGCAAAGTTCAAAAGGTTGGAAGATAACTTGAAGGGACTCATGGAAACGCAAGGTCGGAATGAGAAGTTGTTTGCAGAAGCAAAAGTCAGCATGGACAATTGCTTCTGGAAATGCACGATAGGAGTAAGTGATTGCTATTAGAGGTTCAAAATAGAACAGAAAAATTAGAAAAGGAAATGTGGGAGTTATGAATAATGTTTTCACCAGGACTGTCGAAACAGGGGGAAGTAAGCAGTATAGCAGACCATATGTCCCAAAACAGTCAGACACAACATGAAAGAGAAGGGAACATTACACCAACGAGGTTTAACGAAATCGAGTTTCCTTCGTTTGATAGGGAAAAAGTTAATCTGTGGTTATATCGTTGTGAACAGTTCTTTTAGTTAGACCAGACTCTAGAGAAAATGAAGGTGGGCATACCCATTTTGCACATGGATGAACGTGCATAGGAATGGTATCATTTATCCATAAAAAATCGTAATAAAACAGAGATGGTAGAGCGGGTAGAATTCATAAAGGCTCTTAAATAGCTGTTTATTGCAGAAATTTTTGATGACCTTGTAGGGGATTTTAAGGAGTTGAAGCAACACAAAATAATAGTAGAATATTGTGCTCAGTTTGATCATCATTCCTATAGGCTTTCACTTTCATAGGAATACTTAGTCGAGTTTTTTATTAAGGGCCTTAAATTGAAGATTGGTGTTTCAGTGAATTACATGAACCTCACTTGTTACATCAGGCTTATAAGTTAGCTCGGAAACAAGAAGCAAGATGTCAACAGGGAACATTATGTTAAACAGAACCCATTCAAAAAAGAATGTGACTAATGGTAATAATTCCAATTCAACCTCTAAATCACCTCACTCAATGACAATTAATTACAGTTCGAGCACAAAAGGTATATTACCCACCTTGCCTTCAACATTACGATCACCATTAGTGCGATCTTACAAATCTTCAAAACCCATAAGTAGTAGAGATTTTGATGAAAAAAGGGTGAAGGGGCTTTGTTATTGGTGTGATGAGAAGTACACGTTGGGCCATAAATGTAAGAAGAGATAGCTACAATTTTACATAGTTTCTGAAGAAAATGACAATAAGAAAGTGTCATTAGACTAGGAGGAGGAGGATCTGGAGGAAAGGTGTGTAGACGAAGACTGCCCCATAGTTTCCATGCAAGCGATGTTAGGATTCTCTGGGGAGACATAATTTAAGCAAATGCGATTAATGGGAGTGACATAATTTAAGCAAATGCGATTAATGGGAGTGCATCAACGAAGGCAAAATGACATACTAATTGATAATGGTAGTACACACAATTTTATGGATATTGCGGTGGCAAAGAAGGGAAGTGTGACCTCAGAGACATTGATCCTATATCAATAATGGTGGTCGGAGGTTTACAACTAGAATGTCGATAGTGTTGTAAGAACTTTGTATGGTCCATGCAGGGTGTGCAATTCAGTATGGATGCTCCGGTATTATCGTTAGGAGGTTATGAATCAATGGTTAGTGGGGCTAAACGACATCTTATGCAACTTTAGGAATCGGACGATGATATTTAGTTGGGAGGGAAGATTGGTGACCTTGCGGGGAAATCCAGAAGGCAAATTAAGAGTCGTTTCAAGCAAAGGGTTCCAGAAGGATCTACAGTGCTCTTCGAGTGGCCAATTGCACATTATACAACTTTCCACTCCAATCGAATATCAACTCCAACAGATGCAAATGACCAAGGAGCAAGGAAGTGTGTTTCACAAGATTAATGCAGTGTTGTCTGATTATGTAGAAGTGTTCTAGGAATCGTCTCATGTCCCTCCAAATTGCAAATACAACCACCAAATTATGATAAAGGATGGAGTCGACGTAATCAACATGAGGTCATACCACTATTTAGGGACCCAGAAGGATGTAATATAATAGGAGGTCAAAGAGCTCATGAAGCAATGGTTTATTTGCCACAGCTACGATCTATACACGTCGCCAGTAGTTCTCGTTAAGAAGAAGGACAATTTGTGGCGAATGTGCATGGACTATCGGGAGCTGAACAGATGTACAGTGAAAGACAAAATTTCAATACCCATTATTGAAGAATTGTTGGATAAACTACATGGAGCCAACTGGTTTTCCAAGCTGGATTTGCATTTGGGTTACCACCAAATCCGAATGCAATCGGAAGATATTCCAAAGACCACTTTAAAAATGTATGAAGGACATTACGAGTTTTTGGTGATGCCCTTTGGGTTAACAAATGCATTGTCCACATTTCAACGATTAATGAATGAAATGTTTAAGCCATTTTTGTGTCATTTCATCTTAGTTTTTTTTATATGATATACTAATATACAACTCATCATTGACGTTACATGTAGAACATATCTCAGTAGTTCTTCAGACATTATTGGATAACCAATTATTTCTGTGAGGAAGCAAATGTGTTTTCGGAGCTCGACAGGTGGATTACTTAGGTTATACCATCTCAGAAGAAGCGGTGGTAACTGATTTTCGAAAGTAAGAACAATCGAAGAGTGGCATGTACCGAAATGTGTTCAGGAGTTGCAGGGATTTTTTAGAATTATTAGGCATTACAAGAGGTTCATTAAAGGGTACGGGGTGTTGGCAAAATTGCTAATAGAATTGCTTACGAAGGGAAGATTGTCTAGTTGGAATTGGCAACAGGAGGAGTAGATGGCTTTTGAGAGATTGAAGAAAGCAATTACATCAGCTCCGGTGTTAGCATTACTGGACTTATCCAAAGCATTTGTAATAAAAGCTGATGCAAGTAGGCAAGGAATAGGCATGGTACTGCAATAGGGAGGCCATCCCATCGCCTTCTTAAGTAAGTCACTGGTGAGGAAGCATCAAGGGTTATCCATATATGAAAAAGAATTTATGGCGGTAATTAAGGCCATCAAGCATTGGCATCACTACCTGAGTTTCATATCTTTTATCATCAAAATCAATCATCAGAGCTTAAAATATTTGTTGGAATAACTTCTGTCGACTTCATTTCAACAATCATGGTTACCGAAGCTTTTAGGCTATAACTTTGAAGTGCAATACCGATGTGTTAAAGAGAATGTCGTTGCGGACTTCCTCTCAAGAATCACGAGTGCAGAAATGTTAACGATGTGAGTAACATAGATGTAGGGTGAGCTGTTAGAAGCAATAAAAAAAGAGTTAGCAGGAAGATGAAGTTATTCGGGACTTAATCAGGATATTGGAATCTGACAATAATAAACTCTGTGCTTAAGAATGGAAGAATGGGTTATTAAAATGGAAGGGACGCTTAGTAGTGGGCACCAACCCAAGGATCTATCAACATATCATTGGCATTAGTCATGATGATGTCATGGGAGGGCATGCAGGTGCGATAGCCACTACGAAAAAGCTACAAAAAATGTTCTTCTAAAAGGGCATGGCTAGAGACGTGAGGGTTTATGTTCAAAATTATATGAGTTGCTAGAGAAATAAACATGATAACTCTCCTTACCCCAGGTTACTGCAACCTCTCAAGATATTAGAAGGAATTTGGAAGGAGGTGAGTATTGATTTTGAGGAGGGCTTACCTGTTTCGAAGGGAAAATTGGTTATTTTAGTGGTGGTAGATCGATTCATTAAATATTCCCACTTAATTCCTATTAAACACCCTTATTTTGCTTGTGATATAGCTGAATTATTCCTTAGTAACGTGTTTAAATAACATAGAATGTTAGAATCCATTGTTAGTAACATAGACCTAGTTTTCTTGAGCAAATTTTGGCATGAGCTTCTTCGGTTGCGGGGGGTTAAGTTGAAATGTTTGACCACCTACCATCCACAAATGGATGGATAGGCGGAGGTGGCGAATAAAATTCTCGAGACATATCTGCATTGTTTCTGTGGAGAAACACCTCAGAAATGGAGAGAGTGGATATCATTGGCAAAATAGTGGTATAATACCACTTACCGAGCTGCCAGCAACACCACTCCATTTGAAGCTCTGTACGGTTACCCACCACCAGTTTACTCTCTTCACATAGTAGGCGATTTGAAGGTCTTAGAAGTTGATCGGGTTTTACATAACAGAGAGGTTATGATTAATATCACAAAATTTCATTTACAGAGGGCCCAAAATTGCATGAAGCAGTATGCGGATTCTAAGCGTTCTGATAGAAAATTCAGGTTGGGGGTGTTGTTAAAATTACAACCGTACAAGTAATTTTCTTTACAAAAGAGGAGTAATCAGAAGCTATCTCCACTGTATTACGGACTATATAGGGTGATTCAACGTATTGGAGAGATGGCTTATAAGTTAGACCTTCCAACTGAGGTAGCAATACAATCGGTATTTCATGTATCTCAGCTTAAGAGGGCACATGAGGGGCAAGACCACACTTCTTCATCATTACCAAAGTTTCTTACGGTGGTCGAACGAGTTCTAGTAGCAATATTAGACAGGCGGATTTCCAAAAGGAATAATCGAACAGTTACACTATGGTTGATTCAATAGTCAAATGGAGATAACACTAGCACTACATGGGAGTATATTTTCGACCTCCAAAAGCAATTTCCAGAAGTCAATTTAGTAGACAAAGACATTAAGGGGAAGGGAATTGTTGTGGAGATTGTCTAAGATGAAGAAGCGTAAGCAAGAATGCAAAAGGTTGTGGAATATTAACTAGTATTATACGCAGCATTTAGAATAAAACCATAGGGTGACGTCTGTACTCGAGTATAGTGGATAACTCGTGAATTTATTAAAGCAAGTTCCAACATATTATACAGACATGTTTGTTACAATAAAATGAATCTCTCTCTCTCTGTTATCTCTCTTTTGTAATCCTCCTTCTGTCTCTCTCTCTAAAACAAAATTCTATTATTCGAGAGGTCACGTGTGTGATTGTGGTTATGTGTTAAATTAAACTTTATCAACAAACAACCATATAATAGCAATAGCAATTATCTAGGGCTTTGGAAGAATTACCTAAAATTGTTCCCAGAGTTTCCCTGCAAGATTTTGTTAACCCAGTTCCTAAAACCCAAGAACATGAGGCTTCGTCGCCTTTTAGAAGTGATTAATGACCACGAAAGTAACAATACCACGTCTTTTGGGAAGAAGAGGAATCAGACAACAAAGCTTATCTTCGACAAACAAGGCGAGTAAATTATTTATCACGCAATTGAGGACCTTCTATAATTAATAATTAAGAAAAAATATGTAATATATTTCTAGTAGATGTGAAATAAAAATTAAATAAATAATTTACTTATGACAAAATATAAATGTACCATAGTTAATTATTAAAATAATATTCATCACGTATCATAATTAGTTTTATGTTATAATTAATTTTCTCATTTATTAATTTTTTAATAATATATGCTTAATAAACCTTTATTTATTATTTATTTTAACAAAAATATAGCTACATTGTTATTTACAAATAAGCAAAATTTTTTAAAAAGGAAAAGAAACCAAACTAACTAAATTAAAAGCCAAATCTACAACAAAGAATAGAAATTAAATCAAACGGACATCAAGAGTTAGTTTAGTAAATGAAGAGGCAAAACTTAAAGTCACGTCCTCTTGAAAATTCGAAGACTACATTTCGTAAAATAATCAAAAGTTCTATAGGATCCATTTAATACAAAGGTCACCTAGGGACTCGAATTTTCACCAAAGTTGATCGTCAACACCTTTTGCACGATAGTTTCATTTAGGTCCGCTTAAGCAAGACTTTAACCTTCAACGACCCTCGAAGTGTTTAGCTCGCATACTCGAAGAAACAATACTACAGAAGCAGTAAGAAAATAAAGCTAATAAGGAAACAAGAGAGATACGATAAAACTAACCTTTATATTACTTCCTTCAAAAGAATACAAAGAGTACTCTCTCTGACTGAATGAGGAGAGCAAAACTCGAATGAGCTATATATAGGCACTCTAACTTGGAAGCCAAGTTACATTCAGAATCCCACTTAAACTGAATTGCCTAAGATCGTATTAAGATCATTTCTATTTCTATCATATTACATCATGTGGACTAATTGGATGAGACCCCATCCAAATAGGACTCTAACTGATAAGATAGAATCTAAAAGATAACACAAACTAGAGTTTACATTCAAATAGGAAACTAACATTCTTATTCTTGAAGATCTCCAATATCTTCAAATGTTGAGTCACACTTTAACTCTAACTCTTAGTTATCACCACATCATCCAAGATCTCCTCACGATCTCTATCCGTTAATAATGCATTATGATCTTGCCGAAGCCTACATAATGAGCCAGATCCAATGCTTTCCACAATAAGTTCGCTAGTCGTGGTCCATTCATCTGAGCATAGGTAAGTCCTTAGTCTATCAAGTCCTTAGCCTGGGTCGAGTCAATCTCCACAAGGTCTAAGCCTTTATCAAAATTCATATTAAGTCCGATCTCACTTGTCCATGTTTGCCTTAGTATTTTCGCATGCCTCTCTCATGCGTGTAATCCAGCTATCCTTCCTCCTAAGGTGCATTGTGAAGGTCGCCGAGAAGTGCTCCGAAGTTTAAAGGTCTAACACCATCTATAGAATATAGTCCCTATTAGGCCATAACTTTCTGCTAGACCTGTAGAGTGACATCCACTCAATTTAAGTGACATTAGCGTAATTATCCCCTAGTCGACTAGTTGTTTGATATTTCTTTGCATTGCTTAACAAGAAGCAATGATCGTGGTTTCCAAGAAAGTAGAAGATTATGAAAAGGGCAAAAACACCAGTATTATAAATAAGAGAGATTAGAGCAGGTAATGATCAACATCAACTACACACACAAGTAGTATCGAAACTTTAGCCAATATGCATGTAAAGACATATATGTAAGTAAATCTAGAAGTCCCATAATCACATTACTCCTTGTGTTCGTATAAGTAATGCAGTGCTTGACATGTTACAAAACTAACTATGATTGAATTAAAATTATAATGGAAAAATAATTTTTATAATTTTTTAGTCAGAACTCTTTAATTAAATAACTTAAAAATTATGAATCATAAATAAGTTTTTGTAAGAAAAAAATTGAGTAATTAATCACAAGCTATTTACGTGTACAACCCTTATTGATATCCATAAGATATATAAGGAAAAAAAACTCAATACTTGAGAGAAAAAAGATAAGAGTATTAGTTTGGTTATATCTTTTTCCTATTTATAAAAATAATATAATTTTGTTCTTATTATAATTATAATCAAGGTCTAACTCTAACTCTAACTCTAATTGTAATTACAATTTAATTTTAATAAAATTAACTATCTCATATTTAATTTTTAAAATTTCTCAAACTTCATGTTAAATCTAACTTAATTTAATTTAAATTTTCTTTTAAATTATGACCAATTAAATTCTTAATATATTGACAATAATTATACATTATAATTAAAAAATGTTTTCAAACTTATGAATGGTCAATTTATCTGAAAATATAGCCCCTCAAATTCAACATACTTTTGAATATTCAACGAAGCACCGATAAGTAGAGACCAATACCTTGAAATGGCAATTCTCTACTAATTCGAGAAAAATTACCGAAACCAATAATGAAACAAGGGCCATTAAAACTTGACAGGAGCTACTGTTTGCCTGACTTTGGAATAAACTCTTTTTTATCCCTTATGCCACTCATTGTCACCACCAACGAAGAGGCAAAGCTTACTGTCCGTATGGTTGCTGTCTCTAGTGGGTGGAGATGGAACGGAACAAAAATTGGAGACGGTGGGATGTTTGGTTGTGGTGGACAGAACAGGAAAAACTGTCTCCGTCTCCAG
>JANSVA010043328.1:0-13452 GCA_025504915.1 Erythroxylum reticulatum | reverse complement strand
AAAAGAATAATGTTTTATTTTCTGAAACTATGTTTTTGAACAACTTTGCACTTAGAGTGTAAAAGATGACTTTTATGACATAAAGTCATGTTTTCAAACTTACTTATGCATAAATGAGTCATATATGCTATTTGTATGTTTTTTCTTTTGGCTTAGAGTCACAGCAAGGTTTCATTTTATCGGTTGGACTGATAAATAAAGGCATAATGCCTTACTTGATTTTTGATACTTAAATTTTGTATATGATTTTTATGATTAGTGAGGAAACTATTGGCCAATCGTTCAATCGTGTGCTGGGCACAACTGATTATGATTAAGCGACCCCCGTACCCTTGATGCTGGTATATTAAAGTCAAGTCACCGTATCGACACCTTTTTATGGGACTTGTGGATGATTCCACACCTAGGGTCTGGACACCGACGAGGTTATCACCTAGGATCAGGATGCTCTTGTTGACTGTAGTCTGGACTCACCACGGATGAAAGTCGAGTCAACACCGATAATTGGTGGGTGTGTACATTAGTTTGGCCAATTAGTGGTGTCATACATGATTATTTTGGCTTATTCTGATATTTATTTTCTGATAAGATTTGATTTATACATCTGATGTTTTTATGCATTTGTATACTGGAATTGGAACTTATGTTCACCGGATGGGTGATTAATAGGCTAGGCCTATATGGCTCCTAACCAATATACATTAAGTCATAGGCTGGGCTATGTGTTTTTCTATGCATGATATATTCACTTCATAGGTGATCTACACCGTCTTGGTATGAACCAATTCTATTTGTGATATATGTTTTTCCTACTCACTGAGTACCTTGTGTACTCACCCCCTCCACTTTCCAACCATGTAGGTTAATTTAGTGAGTTTGAAGCTCTGAGTGGATCGTGTGGTCTTTTGACATTTTCGGGGTTTTATCACATGTGGGTAGTTTCTTAGTTTTTATTTTTGTTGTATCGTGGCTCATGAATTGTTTTACTGTTTTATTAGTTTGATTGTGTTAATAAAATTTATGATTATATAAACTTAACTTTTGACTGTTTATTGTTGTAAAAGACTTAATGTATAAACTTTCAATACTATTGTTAAGATTGCCTTGAGTGGACTTTAAAGTCCTAAAGTTATGGTTGGTTGTAAATATAGAAGTGTGTTTGTAGGTTTTGGGTTTTTTTAAAATACAGTTGTTATGCTGCCCAAATTCTTCAAAAAATAGAATAATAATAAAAAAGATATTCAGTTAGCCTTACATAGTCGGATTAAGGATAACGATAGTGTCCTTAGCCTGGTTATGCGGCGGTTGTCATGAGCCCGATGTGGTACCGGGTCGTGACACAATGTATAGGCTTAGTCATCCAAATTTTTCATGTGTCAACTTGTCTTACCACTTGACATTTTTTTCTAGTCTAATTGTACATTTTCATTCATCAATTTTCCAATGGTAAAAATTAATTCCAAATCACTAAGTATGATCCATTGAACCAAAATTCAAGACATATGGAATTTACAATCATATCACAATTTTAACACCTATCACATATACTTTCATGAACATGTAACATTCCTACTAAAGTGTAATTTGGGGCCTTAAATTTCTCTCCCCCTTAAAAGAATCTCATTCTCAAATTTCATACATGATGAGAATAGCTGAGGATACTAAGCCCTCATGGTCGATTTTGGTTCCCATGTTGCTTCCTCAAGTCCATGGTGTTGCTAGAGTACTTTCATTAGAGGTATTTGCTTATTTTTGAGTTTTCAGACTTTTTTAGCTAATATAGACACAGGCCCTTCCTCAAAATCTAGTTGTACTTGAATTTCTTGCATAATGATATCAAAATCAGAATGATATCTCCTTAACATAGAAATATGAAACACATCATGCAACTTGGCCATTTCTTCAGGAAGAGCTAACTGATAAGCTACTAGTCCGATTCTCTTAAGAATCTCATAAGGACCGATGTATCATGGGTTGAGCTTACCTTTCTTCCCAAACTGAGGTACGTTTTTTCACAATGACACTTTCAAGAATACTTTATCTCCTACTTGATACTCAATATCTTTCCCTTTTAAATTAGCATAGGATTTCTGCCTATCACTGGCAGCTTTCAATCTTTATTAGGTAACTTAAATTTTTTCTTTAGCATCTTTCACAATATCATGCACGATCATCTTGTTTTCACCTAATTCAGCCTAACATACCGAAGTCCTACACTTTTTACCATATAGGCTTCATAAGGCGTGATGCCAATACTAGTCTGATAACTATTGTTATAAGCAAACTCCATCAGAAAAAGATAGTTATCCCAACTTCCCGAGAATTTTAACACACAACCCTGAAGCATATCTTCCAACACCTAAATAACCCATTTAGATTGTCTATCTGTCTGGGGATGGAAAGCGGTATTAAACTTGACTTGAGTACCCAAAGCCTTTTGCAAACTTTTCTATAATCTCGAAGTAAATCGAGGATCATAATCAGAAAAATAAACAACGGTACCTCATGCAACCTCACTATCTCATTCACATACATATCTACAATCCTATCCAACGAATAATGAGGACGAATAGGCAAAAAATGAGCAGACTTAGTGAGCTTATCCACAATCACCCATACAACATCATGCTTCCTTTGAGTGAAAGGAAGCTTGGTGACAAAGTCCATAGTAATGTTATCCCATTTCCATTGAGGAATCAAAATAATATATAACAATCCAGATGGAACCTAGTGCTCAGCTTTAACCTAGTAACATGTCAAACATTTGGATACATAATCCACAACATCACGTTTCATACCAGACCTCCAATAATGCTACTTCAGATCTTGATACATTTTATTTCCACCAGGGTGTAGTGTAAAGACAGTATTATGAGCTTCAAATAATAGCTTTCTCTTTGAGTCATCACTAACTGGTACACGCAATCAATCTTTATAATACAGATCACCATCTCCTTTCACAGAAAAGTCATGATGTTTGCCTTCTTGAGTTGCCAAGACAAGTTGTTGTAGCTTATCATTAACTTTCTAAGCATTACAGATTTCTTATCTTAAGGTAGGCCTAGCTTTTAATTAAGCTATTAAAGCTCCATCAAATGCAAGTCCCCACTCACCCTGCTACACTAGCAATGCCGAAATAGTCTTCTGACTTAAGGCATCAATCGTAACATTAGCTTTGCCAGGATGATAGTCCACAATATAGTCATAATTTTTAAACAATTTTAACCAACGTCTTTTTCTCAAATTAAGTTCTTTCTGGGTAAGTAGGTACTTCAGACTTTTAAGATCAGTGAAAATTCTGCACTTTTCACCATATAAGTAGTACTACCAAATTTTCAAGGCAAACATTACTGTTGTAAGCTCAAGATCATGTATAAGGTAGTTCTATTTGTGTGGCTTTAATTGCCTAAAGGCATATGTAACTACATTTCCATCCTTCATCAAAACATAGCCCAAATTGTTTCTATATGCTTCACTAAACATAACATATTCCTTACCAGAAGTGGGTTGAGCCAATACAGGAGCTTTAGTAAGCATTCTTTTTAGTTGATCAAAAATAGATTGACATCTAGAAAATCATTCATATTTCACTCCTTTTTGTAGTAATTTAGTCAAAGGGGATGTTATCACTGAGAACCCCTTCACAAATCGGCGATAATAGCCAGCTAAACCCAAAAAACTTCTCACTTCTGTCACACTCTGTGGTAGCTTCTAGTTAATAATTGTTTTAATCTTTCTAGGATCAACCCTAATTTCTTGAGAAGAGATAACATGTCCTAGAAAAGATACTTCTTGAAGTCAGAAATCACACTTACTTAGCTTGGCATATAACTGTTTTTCTCGTAAGATTTGTAATACAATCTGAAGATACTGAGCATGGTCATGCTCATTCTTGGAATAGACCAGGATATCATCTACGAAAACCACAACAAACTAGTCTAAGTCGGGCTTAAATACTCTATTCATCAAGTCCATAAATGTCACTGGAGCATTAGTTAGCCCAAATGACATTACCATGAATTCATAATGTCCATAACGGGTCCTGAATGCAGTCCTTGGAGCATCCACATCCTTTACCCGAAGTTGATAATACCTTGATCCAGGATCTATCTAGGAAAATACCCCTGCACCTTTTAATTGATCAAACAGATCTTCTATCCTTGGCAACGGATACTTATTCTTCACTGTGACCCTATTCAATTTCCTATAATCAATGTACATCTGAAGAGTACCATCTTTCTTATTAACAAATAGAACTAGTGCTCCCCAGGGTGAGACATTGGGTCAGATGAATCCCTTATCCAGTAGCTCTTGCAACTGAACCTTTGAATCCTTCAATTCAGTAGGAGCCATCCTGTATGGTTCTCTGGATATAGGAACAGTGCTAGGCCTAACCTTAATAGATAGCTCCACTTCCCTTTTAGGAGGAAGTCCAGGTAGTTCTTCAGGAAACACATCTGAAAATTTGCTCACCACTGAAATGTCTTATAGTTTAATGCCCTCCTTCTTACAATCAATCACAAAAGCCAAACAAGCTTCACATCCCTTCCTAAGAAACGTTCGAGCTTGCATAGCTAATACCACATTATCCAGAGAACTAGTGCTAATGCCATACAATATTATTTCAGGTTGATCAGGGTTCCTAAGCACAACCGTTTTAGCACTACAGTCAACCATTGCCTGATGTTTGGACCAATCCATACCCAAAATCAAATCAAATTCATGAAAAGGTAATTCAATTAGATCCGCTATAAACTCACTTCCTTGAATTATAACATGAAAGTTTCTATAAACTTGAATAACCAACACACTATTACCCAGAGGATTGGTTACATGAATATCTAATCTAACCGATCTTCAGGCATCTTTATATTAGGAATTTCTCCAACACAGATATAAGAATGGTAGATCAAGGATCAATCAAAGCATGCATTTCAAAGATAAAGAGAGAAATGGTACCCGCAATGACCTCAGGTGCATCTTGATCCTTACGAGCTTTCAAAGCATAAGCTCGAGCCGTAGCAGAAGGTATAATAGGTCAATCAATAGTTTCTAAAAGAGTACTCGGACTAGGCCTAACCTGGCTAGATCCTCCACATCCTCTACCATGTCCTCTATTCCCAGCATCGAAAACATGCACCCGTAATCCTCCTACAAGTACCCCAATGGTGTTTGGAGCAATGAGGACACTCTGGAGCACCCGAACCTTGACCCATAGAGGAACCCCTACTAGAATCAGTTAATAAAGGAAAGTCTCGTCGCCTTCCCCTAGCTACAGATCTCTAAGTGAATTCTTGCGAAGTGGAAGCACCTTTATGACTTCTTTTACCTGAGGACTGACCTCTTATAGTAAAACTTGTTTGCTGTACCCTTTCTCTCTTAACCATCTTTTGCTTCTCTATTTTAATGGTAGCTTGTACTAGCTGGTGATAACTCACTTGTTGTAAAAGAGTGAATGCCGTAAGATGCTCTTTGATTGAGTCATTCAAACCATCCTCAAATTGATGACATTAGAACTCTTTAGTAAGTATTGATTTAGGTGCATACTTGCTGAGTCGATTAAATTATCTGTCGTACTCAACAACAGACAAACTTTTTTGCTTCAAATTCAAGAGCTGCTTCCACCTCTCCTTTTTATAGGCTTCCGTAACATACTTGTGTTAAAATTCTTGGGAAAAGAAATCCCAAGTTAGAGTCTCGACTAGCTAAGGATACCTCAGAACAAACTTCCACCATTCATAGGCTGCTCTTTGACGAAGGGAGACAGCATAATGCAACATCTGTTTAGGTAGGTAGCCAATCATCCAACACCTTTTTCATCTTTTCTAACTAAAATTCAGCCCTTTTATATTCTTTCAGAGATGTTCCAGTAAATTCTTCAGCTTTATACTTTCACAACTAATCAATCAGAGCGTTGGGTATGGTCATACTGTGTAATAGAGTCATCATATCTTGAGACAACTTAAATAAAGCCTCTACCTAAGTTGGAGGTGGAGGAGGAGGTGGTGCTTTAGCTTCATTTCGATTTACCCCAAAGGGTCCTGATATAGATGGATGAGATCGCGCAGGGTTATTACTCTCAGCAACCTTGTCAATAGCCTTGTGAGATCTTTCCATACTTAAATCTAAAACCGAAATGTAGGACAAACCACATTAGGCCAAACACAACTCTTATATACAAGTACATTTAAGCGTTGGTTAAACTAAAATCGCCTAAACCATGCTCTGATACCAAATATTGTAACACCCGAATACCCTTTAAGAGGATATATAGATACCACATAAAACAATACTAAAACAATCTAGGCCATTCCAACATTTGAAAGAAAATAAGGCAACATATTTCACAATTTATAAGTGGAATTATATACAGAACATAATATACACATTGTACTTATCATATACATGCTTTAAATTCAAATCCATCCTGTATTATAGTTATTACAAATCATTTACACCAAAATACAAATATGTCTTATATACCAGTTACAACTCAAAAACAACTCAAACAAAACATCTTCCAAAACACATCATGTCCTTCATTGGCCACTGCAGTTGTCCCAACCTTAAATCTTCTTATCAGAACCTACACGGAGCAAATCCACTATGCAAAGCATATATCTTAGTGGGGAGCAACTGAACAATACACAAAATGGTGATTACTTCTAACAATCATCTAACATTCATATGCACTAAATCATGTTATATCAAAAGCAATCTTTAATTATTCAAATTAATGAGTAATCCAAATGTTATTTGCATAAGAACATAATATAAGACATCATGACAGAATATACTTGCTTCAAAACAAAACATATAAGTATCAGAACATAACACCATTACATCAAAACAAAAATTAAAAGTATCAGAACAGGAAATAATTGTATTAGAACAGAGCTTAACTTGCATCAAAACTAAACATATATCAAAACATAAACAAAATAACCTGCTAATCCTTTTTACATAATTGGGTAATGAGAACATAACAGAAGATACCTATGATTGGTATCACAGAAACAGAAGAGACTTGTGTCTCTAAATCAGAAGACACTGTAGTGTCAGACAACGAAGACATCGAAGTGTCAAAGAACATAAAGCACCTTACTGTCTAGGTACAGAAGTAGCTACAGACCTTTTTAGGCATGCCTATTTACCCATAACTAGGACTAGTAGGATTAAAACAAAACATATAACATTTCATAATCACATGTAAGAGAATTAATGTATAACATATGAATCTATTTCCTTATGCTCAAATTAAATACATTCATTCATACTTAAACAAACTTAATATACTTTATGAATTTAAGCATTTGCGTTAATGCATAAATGAAACATTAAGTCATTACACATTATATATAATCACACAAGTTCCTAATTCTCAAACATTTATACGTAATTCACATTACTCATGTTCTTTAAATCACATTTGCATTCATAAGTATACTTCATTCCTTTAACAACTAACAGGTTCCAAAATTAGATACTTTGATATCAAACAACACCTTCCATAAGTTATCACCTCATATAATAATCCAAATCTTATTTAACCTTTAACTAATTAATCTCACATTAATTTTGGTTCATTTCACACCTTAATCAAATCCAATTACACCATTATATAGTGTCTTAACCTTATATAGTTCAACAATTGCACAAAACCAAACTTTTCTCATTCCAAAGCATTTGCCACTACCTTGGGAAGGAGCAATACAATTCCCACGATCGTGGGATCAGTGAATCGAAGGTTCACTCACTATTGCCTTCAATTTGTTTCCAAATTTTAACTCCTTCATACTCCATTCAATACACCCTCATCATAGTCCATTAATTTTACCTCAATTATACTTGAATTATGCTTCAATTCCTCATCAAATTCGTATCCAATTTCAATTCAAATTCAATCATTTAGTAGTTCACAATCTATAGTTTTTCATATATAAAAAATAAAACAAAATCTAGCGTTCAAAATCATTGTTCTAGAAATCAATTTATAATCAACTCAACACATATTCTATTCCAAATCAAGAATCATAAAATTCACACTACTACATGCCATCAAGTTTACTATTCCACTTACATATTTAATTTAAACTCCTACTTTAAAGAACAAGCCAATCTAGCCTTCATATAATCAAGCACAATTCCAAGATCCAAGTGAAAGTAGGATGATCTTAACACCAAGAAGACAATAGCATAAAAGATATCAGTATCTAACTCCCTTGATGCAATATCTTGTAAGGATTTTAAATAATGATGATCTAAATTGAAGTAAAAATCCAAAAGTTGTGAGTTAGTGAGAGGTTTCGGTGGTGAAAGTGAACGGTGTAGAGAGAAGAAGCAGAAATATCAATTGAGGAGTGATTCAGTACTTGTCTAACCCTTTGGATGCAAGGTGCCCTTAGTTCAAAAAGGCCACATATCGCACATGGAAGTGAGCTATTTGCCTTCAATGAAGTAATCTACATTTTTTCATGTGTGGTTGCCAAATGTCAACAATATGTTAGGCCATTTGGCACTTAATAAATGTTGTCATTTGTCTCTTATTTACTTATGCCAAATGTAACTCAATATATAAGCTTAGTCATCCAAATTTTCCATGTGTCAACTTGTCTAACCACTTGACATTCTTTCCTAGTCCAATTGTACATTTTCATTCATCAATTTTCTAATGGTAACAATTAATTCCAAATCACTAAGTATGATCTATTAAACCAAAATTCAAGACATATGCAATTTACGCGACAACATCTAATGACTTGTCATCCTAATTGCTAATTGCAACTTTATAACTTGAAATCATCATTTAAACTTTTCACACAGTATCAAATTTATATTTTAACAATATCATCACTTAATAGTTCACCCCTACTACGACATTCAAGAGTCTTCCTCTTTTAACTTTTCCACCATAAAAATTTGTGTCCTCTATTAATAAACAAATGCAGTAAACAATCTCTTTAAGTTTATTAATAGATTTTTTGAAACAAGTTTGTTATGATAGGACTAAACTAGGTATGTAAGAAACAAGTGTAACTCCTTTAAAGAGAGAGTTCTCCCTAACATCTAAAACCACCACCAAATGTAAGTACCTATAAAAAGTATTATTTTAAACCTAATAGAGATTTTAATAATATATTTCTAAACAGGGAGTCCTTGAGTACATATGAATTAGACCTCTAAAATTTTCAATATTTTTGTTATTGCATTAGTGAATATAATAAATTGTATCTAGTCGTAATTTTTGATAAAAATTGAAATTTGAAGAAATTGTTTGATGCTTATAAAATTATTTGTATTTAATGTTTAGTTATTGATCAAAATAGGTTAATTATGATGGAGAGAGACTTGTTAGGTTAATATAAATTCAAAACTAATGTTTTAAAAATCATATCGAACATAAAACTTAGATAAGAGGATAGGTTTAAGGTTTAGAGGTTTAACCAATATTAAATCATCATAAAACTAGTATACAGTATACAATAAATCAGTATGAGATCTACCAAAAGGCACACCCTTAAAGGCATATGTTCTAAATGGGTATATAAAGGTAGTCTTTTCTTGATCTTTTTTTAGCAATGATTATTTATTAACAATTAAAAATCATCTAAAATGCAAAAACCTTGTTTATTAACAATCTTTCTAACATTTGATTAACAAAGAGTAATAGAAAATAATCCTTTTTAGTAGTTAAAGTTAAGCTTCCTAAAATCTATACACATTCCCACCCTTTTTGCACCCTCATTAGCACTAACTCATCATTTTGATTTCTTATCGCTGTCACCTTAGTTTTCTTTGGCACAATATAAATTGGGCTTACCTATTCACTATATAAAATTGAATAGATTATATATATTGATAGGCTCCTATCCTGAAATGACTGGGTGGCCTGCTCGACACCCCATGATAACCCTCCAGTTAATATCTTATCTAACTGAAAAGTTTATGTGGAGCTAAGTTTATTGCCCTCTTTATCGAAAAGTTTTAACTTAATATAAAAAGATATAAGTAGTGGAGTTTTTTTTGTGAATCATTTTATTAAAAATTTTGGTAGCATGATGACTACATTTTGACATTTCCAAAATTTTCAAAATCCCTGTAAAAATTCGAAACATTTCTATATTCACATCAAAATCCACATTACAAATTTTGAGATTCAATTCCACTCACAAGCAATCTCACCAGTCACTTCAATAAACTTTTAAAAGCTAAAACATATTCATGCATTTCATTTAAAAACCTTTAAATACATGCCTTCTTTACACAAAAAACATTCCAAAACGTATTTTTTGATATGCAGTACTGTTAGGTCCCACTTTCGGAACCCAACTCTTTCTCTAATACCATATTTGATGGGCACCATTTCTAGAACCCAATTCTTGCGAAATCATAATCACTGAATTGATTCCAATGAGGTTTCCTTAACCATCATTGAATCCTCTACCATATGTGTTGGATCTCGTTTCTGGAACCCAACATTCCTTATCAAAGGATGTGTGCTTGTGCATGTTACCATGCAAGGTTATTCCTATTTAACCCTCATTAGTCATCCTCTATTCATCCTCATTTCTTAATACCGAGTATCGAGCCTTATCTTTTAAATCTTTCTTATATTGAAGCAAATATTCTATGCTCAACATTCATCTAGATATTGAGCATCTTAGAGGCTAGGTTAAAATTTTATTCCTTTAGATCATTTGATAGCTCTATGTCTCTATTTTTTCTAGACACTAGGTTCATCTTATTTGGAGGTTGGATAACAAAATTATGGCTGAAAGAATCAAACAAGATTTTGACCTCAATCATATTGAACTTATCTCGAGCCAATTAACATAAATCTCTCTACAGATGTCAAAACAAAGTGTTCTTTGAATTATTAGAAAGAGGCTTCAAGATCTACAACTTTCATGAAGACCTTGAAGACAAATTCAATTGTCTAAAGGGTCAAAAATGGGCCAGACAATAGGATTAGATGAACCTAATCAAAAAGCAGATGAATTGAAAAACAGACAAAGGGAAGCAGACGAAATAGAGCAGACAAAACAAAGCAAACGAAACAATAAGGCAGACGAAGCAAAAAGCAGACAAAACGAAAAGGGCAGACGAAATAGAGAACAGATAAACCAAAAGACAAATGAAGGAAAAGGGCTGAAGAAATAGAAAACAGACGAAACAAAAAGGCAGACAAAAGAAAGCAGACGAAACAGAAAGAAGACGAAGCAAAAAGGGCAGACGAAGCCCAAGAGCAGAAGAAGCAAAGACAGACGACATGAAAGTCTTAAGATGAAGCAGGGTCAACTTAAGACGAAGCAAGGTCTTAAGATGATGTAGGGTCATCTTAAGACGAAACAAAGTCTTAAGATGATGCGAGGTCAACTTAAGACAAAGCAAAGACTTAAGACGATGCGAGGTCAACTCAAGACGAAGCAAGGTCTTAAGATGATGCGGGGTCAATTTAAGATGAAACAAAGACAACTTAAGACGATGCAACTCTTAAGACGAAGCATCTTTATAGATGATACAACTCTATAGACGACAACGTCATCATAGATGATGTGACGTCATCACAGATGATACGTCTTTACAGACGATACATCTCTTAAGACGAATGATGTCATCATAGACGATACATCTCTTAAGATTAATGACATCATCATAGATGATATGACATCATTGCAGACGATACATTTTTACAGACGATACATCTCTTAAGACGAATGATGTCATCATAGATAATATGACGTCATTACAGATAACACGTCTTTATCCTCCTAAGCATTTCCCTTTCTAAGGACCCTAATTCTCAATCCAGAGGTCCAAAAATATCATACTACATACCGTTAGAAAGCTAAAAGAAAGACCTCCAATTTTCTAGGAGAAATTTGGCCTTGTTCATCCCAGATCAATCCCGTTTTTCCTTTGAAGTCATAATACAAATTTTACCCTATAAAAGGCTTATAATTTTTGCACTTCATAAACTTGGAATGTCCTGAGTTTAACCATTCAGTTACCAAATTGACTTCATTAAACTTTCAGATCTCAACTTATTTATCTTTTCATATCTAGCTACATTTGATCAATCATAATTCCTATCTTGCCTTCCCATGAATCTCACTTAGGCGTACATGTGTATATGTATATATATATCCACAATTTATGCTCAAACCATCTGTTCAAGCTGAAAATAATCTCAATATCATCCATACATAATTCAAATTTTCTTAACAACAAAAGAATAAGGTTTGTACAAGTCTTTGATGGCATTCTAAGCCATATTAAATCCCCATCTAAAGGTCTCAAATTACAACAATTCTTAAACAAATAAACTGGGCATGCAACTATAACATTGTGCATTCCCAAAACTAACTCAAACTATAGATTAAGCAAATTTGGAGAATTTCCCTTAGGCTCTTGATCACTTGATCTCATAGCTATCACCTGAAGATGGGGTAAAAGGGGGGTGTGAGCTTGAAAGCTCGTGGGTAACAGTTTAAAATAAAAACAGAAGCAAAACTTTTGAAACCAATTTTCTTTCATGGAAAACTTTCATTGAGTTTATAGAAAACGAGTTTCTTAGGCTTTCAGCCACAATCCACAGTTGCAAAACATGATTACATCAAACTTGTTAACATGACATAAGCGTATAAGCACAACAGAATGGCTTAGGTGGATCCAGAAACAGAACGCACTACACAATTCCCATAAGGATCTTGTGTAGCTGTGAACTTATAGGAGTCCATGAAGGAGCTCCGTGCCACTAGTGGGTAGGTGGGAGAAGCCTTTAACTTGGTCAACATGGACATGACTAAACTTAGGGGACCATCACAAACCCATATAACACATAATTCATGGCTTGTAAACTTGTTGCGCAAGATGACACTTCTTGAAAACTTTCTTGTCTTATACTTGAAATATTTCTTGAAAACTATTCTTGAAAACATGTTTCCATAAACATGTATCTTTTTAGAAATCATTTGCAAAGTCTTTTCATAAATCATCACACAATTCATATAACCAACGTATAATAATTTCATAAATCACTCAAAAGCAAAAGATGCAACACTTATGATGTAATTGAAATTATTAAACTTCTTTGATTTAAAGAAAACAACAATAGCTTATTTACTCTATTAAAAACATCTACCCACCTTGATTTCCTTGCTTAAAGACTTACTCAGAATGCCTCTTCTCTTTGCAAACCACCTGAGTTATCCAAGATTCTTTCCTACTGTATCTTTAATGTGTACTCCGTGAGATGATCTAATTGAAATAGGCCTCGTTAATGCCCTTGGTTCTTCAGAAAATGAAAAGATCCTTGGATCAAATGGAAGCTCTTCTCTTCCCTCTACCTTTTTCCCTTCTTGAACAACCTCATAATCTCTCTTTAAGGCTAAGAAAATTGAAACCCTAGCTTGTTTTCTCTTCTTTTTCTCTTTCATTCTTTTTTGTACT
>JANSVA010043291.1:2700-13453 GCA_025504915.1 Erythroxylum reticulatum | reverse complement strand
CTTCTTCTGTGTTTTCTGCACACTTAACACACTTATCAAAATAGTTCATTTATTTCTAATATTATTATTATTTGATTATCACCTAAATTAATAATCGTGAAGTCCTTTTAACTTAACAATTATACTGTCTGCTCCTCTCTATTGGAGCTTGCATTGGAATTTGTGGCGCTTGGCCTATAGTACAGGTGAAAGCCTGAGAAAAGGCTTGAAAGAAATGTGCATCCATAGGGCTTACTTAGGGCATGGGAGGAGGAGGCGGTGACACTTCATATTGTACACTAGGTGCCTCAGAATCAGGAGTAGAGTGTGTACCCACGTCTCGAGTTTTCTTTAGAGGCGGTATAATCACTCCTTTAATTTAAAACTATTTAAAAATCTTTAGTTCATGCTTCATGTAAAACAAAATTCAAATCGTGTAAAACAACACAAAAACAATGCATGGTGTTCATTTCGTAATTGAAGAGTACCCACTTCTTGCCAAGGATACCCCTAAACCTAGTTGCTCTAATACTATAGGATGTTGGACCCCGTTTTCGAAGTTTAACTATGGAATCATAAAACGTGAGCGCATTACATTATAGGATTATTTTAATGAAATCTCATTAACCATCATCGACTCATCATCATTCTCATACCATCCCAAAAATTCCCTATTTGATCAATTGATATACGACAATCCATTCTTATGATTATGTCCTCAATCATATTGTACCTGTTTTGGGATAATTGTATAACTTTCATTAGATATATTGAATTAAGGTCATTCTAGGATGGTTTCAAAGAGATTTTCTAGATCTACAACTTTTATGAAGATCCCCAAGAGAGATTTTGCCATTCAGAGGGTCAAAATCGTGAATTTCTGAAAGTGTACAGTGAATGTCCGCTAAACGGACATACATTACACCAAAACGGACATAAACAGGGCTAGGGGTCTTTCCAGGCCCAAGAAGGTCCGTTTAATGGACTTAATGTCCATTTAACAAAAACGGACGGGGCTAAGAGTCTTTCTAGACCTAAGAAGATCCGTTTAGCTGACTTAATGTCCATTTGAGGAATATGGGTGAGACAGAATTCACTCAAGAGCCTTTCCAAAGGTTTCTACATTTATCCTAACCTTACTTTCTCTCTAAATTGTCCTAAATTCACTTCCTCTAATGCAACATCATTTCATAACCATTCAACTACCAACTTTATTCAATTAAACTCTCTAATCTCTACTCATTTGATTCATCACTTGCAACTAACTCTCATCATTCACAAAATCCTATCTTTCATTTCCATAACATCTCACTTATATAAACAACAATTTATGTTCAAAATTCATCATCTCAAGTTGATAACTTCTTCAAGTATACCTAATTTCAACTCAACATCGTCTATACACAATTTATATTTCATTAACACCAAAAGATAAGAGTTTTACAATGTTTTAATGGACATTTCAAGTCACAATACAACATTTGTCTCATAACCCTAAAATACAAAGTATACTTGAACAAGTAATACTTGAAATGCAACTAAAGCATTGTGTTTTCCAAAACCTAACTCAAAATACAAAATACGAAATTTTTGGAGTGATGCCTTGCCTCTCGCTCAGTCGATCTCTTCCTCATCAACTGGAGATAGGGACGGAATAGGGGTGAGCTTAAAAGCTCGTGGGTATCAAGTTTATAACAAAGTAACAAGCAAAGCCATTAAACATGTTCATTGCCATAATCAATTTTCATTGAATCCATAAAACACATATTTTCCAAATTCTCAACTTGTCAAATAATTCATAAATAACATAAATCATGCATTCATCAAACTTTTCTACACATAATAAACACATAAGCATCCAGAATGGTTTGGGTGGGTCCATGAGGGAGTTCTTACGAATCTCCTGTAATAATAGAACAGACTATCACAAAGCCACATAATGGTTTTGCAAAGTTCGTAAACATGAGGGAGTCTATGAGGGAGCTTCATGCCATTAACGGGCAGGCGAGAGAAGCCTTTAACATGGTCAACGTGCACGTGACATAATAGAATGGACCACCATTATCCCACATAAAACATGAATTTCATGACTTGCAAAAATATTGCCCAAAAAGGCACATTTTCGAAAACATGGTTTTCATAAGCATGATAAATTTCAAATAGCATTTCCATCTTCAATACATAAATCATCAACAAGATTCATATAACAAACATGTAGCAATTTCTAAATTCATTTAAGAACTAATAAATGCAGCATTTATGGAGCAATTTAAAATCATTTAACTCCAAAATTTGCAAAAACATTTATAGCTCAATAACTCAATTATAATCATGTAACCCACCTTGAATTCCTTGCTTAAAAACTTGCTCAAAGGTGCCTCTCCTCTTGCTCCTCTTGCCTCTCTTAGTTCTCTTTAACAATGGCAAAAATCCCGTTCAACAGGAATACAAATTGGGAATCCCACAAACCATATTCACTAAAATTGATTCTAGAATACTTAAACTTATGCATTTCCTAAGCTTTATGAACCAAAACCCTTTCAAAAAATCCAAAAAATAAAAAATGGACTTACCTTGAATCTTCACCAAATAAAAAAATGTTTGACTCAAATGGAAGCTCTTCTCTTCCTTTTTCTTTTGTCTTCCTGAACAACCTCAAAATCACTCTTGAAAACTAAGAAAAGATGAAACCTAACTCAAACTTCCTTTTTTTCTCTCTTCGCCACAACACTCTCACTTCTTTCTCTCTTCTTTTCATTATTCTCTTCTTCTCTCGCTCAATTCACATTTTTCCTTCTTCCTAAGAACAAGGCCACATTTCTTCTTCCAACTATACCCTTAATGAGTGTAAAAAGTCCACTATGCCCTTTCATTTACGCCTTAAGTCTTTCAAACTTAAGTGACTTGCTAAATTTGCCCTGACACACTCTTACTACTTTAATTCTACCATTTCTGTGCTAAATTTTAATTTCTACTTATGCTAACTAAATAAATGATTATATTATAAGAAAATAAAATAAAATAATTCAATAAAGAAACAAATAAATAAAATGAAATGAAAGAAAACATTTGGAGTCCAACTCCAGTTTCTTTTAGAGGCGCCATATTCAAAGATTCATAAATAGATTGAGGCATAACATTAATCTACGGACCTAAATCCAAAAATGTTTTCTCAATTTTTAGATTACCTATTTTACAAGGGATTGTGAACATACCTGGATCTGGAAACTTAGTAGGTAACTTCCTTTGACGCACAGCAGAAACATTCTCACCCAACTGTACCTTTTCATTACCACTTAACTTTCTCTTTGAGGTACAGAGTTCCTGAAGAAATTTAGCATAATGAGGAATTTGTTTAATAGCATCAAGTAAAGGAATATTGACCTGTACTTTGTGAAAAGTTTTCAGAATTTCTTTCTGTTGCTCCTCCTTCTTTTTCTTGGTAAAACGACTTGGAAAAAGAGGTTGTACACTGAACTTAGGCGTGAAAATGCAAGAATCACCCTCCTTTTTCTCTTGTGAATGCTTTGGAATTTCTTTCTCCACTTTTTCTTTAACCTCTCGCTTAGAAACCTTTGGAGTAGGTTCCTTTAACTCTTTACCACTTCAAAGTGTGATAGCATAAGCACTCTTTTTTGGATTCACCTCAAGTTGAGAAGGGAGCTTTCTTGAATTTTGTGCCTCTAACCTATTGATGGCAATCGCCATTTGGTTCATTTGAATCTCAACATTCTGTATGATAGCATGCGTATCTTGCTAAAATTTCATGGTATTTTGTTGAAAGTTCACAGTATTCGTGGCCAAGATCTTGACTATGTCCTCCAAGGAATTATTTTTGCCAAAACTTTGTCCTATTTGCTATTGTTGTCTAAACACATAAGGCTGTTTATATGGTTGAAAATTAAAACTTACTTGTTGTCCCTAATTTTTTCCATAACGGAGGTTTGGATGATCTTGCCAACCGGCTTATATGTATTTGAAAATGGGTCATACTAACTTTGAGGTTGTCCCAAATAACCACCCATTGTCTTGGCTTCTTCAACTTGGTCTTATTATAGAGTGGGACACATATCTGTGGGATGGCCAACCATAGAACAAGTACCACAAGTCTTAACTTCTTCTTTCCCAGATATCGCAAGTTGTCGCACCAAAGAAGCCAAATCATCTAATCTTCTTTCTAATGATGAAACTCCCATCTCATTAATATGTCTTGAACCATAATCATTCTGAGCTCCAAATTTTTTAGAGTTAGAAGCCATAGTTGAGATCAAATCCCATGCAGTTGCTTTTGTTTTATCAAATAATGCTCCTCCACTTGCAGTATCTATCATACTCCTCTCAGTCTGTAAAATAACTTCATAAAAATATTGAATCAATAGTTCGCCGCTAATTTGATGATGGGGGCAGCTTGCACACAACTTCTTAAATCTCTCCTAATATTCATATAATGACTCATAGGTGTTTTATCGGATGCCACATATTTCTTTTCTAATATTGGTGGCCCTGGAAGCTAGAAAAAACTTCTCTAAAAATAACTTCTTTATCTCTACCTATGTTCTAATACTTCCAGCAGGTAAAAAATATAACCAATCTTGGGCATCGTCCTTCAAAGAAAAGGGAAAAGCCCTCAACTTTATCTACTCTTCAGTGACATTAGTAGGCTTCATCCCCATACAAACAACATTAAACTCCTTCAAGTGCTTATAAGGATCTTCTCCCAATATGCCTTGAAAAGTGGGTAACAAGTGAATCAATCCCGACTTCAACTCAAAATTGTTATTATCATTCAAATTCAGAAAATTAATACAGTGAGGCTATCGGTCCTCAGCTGGAGCAGCCAGTTGGCATAAAGTGCGATTTGCATCCATGTTCCTTTCCCTCTGTTATTCTTCTCTCAGTACTTGTTGTCTTTCTTTCGTCTGCTTTCTTAATGCCTTTGCTGTTTTCTCAATTGTAGGATTGTACTGCAAATTTTCAGATTGATTCGAATGCGTAACGTACATATACCGTCAAAAATTCTCCACCAATGGCACCAAAATTTTATTGACTATTGTTGCCTGCAACCAAATATAAAAAGAAACCAACTTCCTGCATTACAAATTAATGTAGTAGTGAAAAGTAGGGATCGTTCTCATTAGAAATTCAGACGTTAGTAGTTATGCAACAAAAGTGGGGTTTTCAATTGTGAATTAAACATAATTTAATTGGAATATGAAATTGAAAAATAACTAATAACAAAATAGTGAGAATCTAACAATCAATATAAACAATTCTTGGTTTTCAATCTCCTTCATTATTGAACTTGCATTGATCATTGACACTAAAAATAATCAATTTATTAGTTAAGCATTCATCGTGGTAAATTTCTTTACCTATTTTCTCTTATGTTTAGTTAACCAAAACATGTATTCGAATTAACCCTTATTGATCAATAACCTGGATACGATCTCAGATTTAATTAATTAATAGCTTTACGAATCAAGAAAATCTACGAACTAGACAACATATATACGGTGTATATTTAGCCTAGAAAATTATTTTTCCTAGAATCATGTCCCTAACGTAGTAGACAAAAATCCTAGTCACTATTTTTTGATTAAAAGAATTGAACGTCAACCTGTTTAATCTAGTGATTGATTGAATAAAATCACAAACTAGTTGTACACCTAGCTATAAAATCAAACAATCAAAAAATAAATCAGAAAATAATTAATACTTAGACTAATAAATCGATTGAAATAAAGAATGAAAGTCTCATAACATTCAGAGTTAAATAACTAGGATTCCATAAACCAAGAAATAAAAGTTTAGTTACCCAACATCACAATTTTTCCTAACTATTTGGGAATGTCATGGGTGTTGGTACTATTGCGGGGGTTCCTCTCTTCTTTTCACGCTACTCCTCTTCTCTCTACCGTAAGCCCTCTATTCTCCTCTCTTCATTACTATAGCTTTGATGGGACAATTAAGTTTTTGGCATGCCTCACCCCCTCTCTCGCCAACTGTCTGTCGCCGCTCTCTATGCTTTCTTCTTGAAACACATTCCTTATCTGCGTTTAACACAGTCGCCCACTCTCTTCTACCGTCCCTTACTAATTTTCTTTTCTATCTAACCTAACACCCTTATTAATTCACGTTAAAACCTCCCTCCTCTGTGTCTACGTTTCAGTTGCTTGTTGTGTGTCTGTGCGTCATCATTCCTTGCTCCTTATCATATGTTGTGTTGTGTTTATATCTTGGTTACGCATCATCTTGAGCTCGGCATGAGACACAAATAGCTGTGTGTTTTGGTGTGATTTGGGTTTGGCTTCCTACGTCCAACCTACTGCACTACGTTTGTTCATATGTTTCTTTTGACTGCATCGTTTTTCCTAGTCCACTTCTTTTGGCTGTCATTTTGAGCTCACATCTTGGTTGTACCTTGCATTGTCGTATTTTCCTCTTTTTCTCAACATTTGCATGTTGCGTTGTTTTGTTGCTTGCTTGTTGGCCAAAGACTGCGTTTCATTCATTCCAGCTGATGCATGCTTCCACCTACTAGGTATCACTGCACGAGGCTATGTCTAGTTAGGTTCAACATCTCGTTCAGCTATTTTTATCCCAAAATCTTTGCAGTTCTTTTTATTTAGTTACAAAATATACCTTGACATAAAACAAGATTAATTCCTATTAAATATAACTTCAAACTTCAAGAACAAAAAAAATTAGCATACAAAAAGATAGAAAATAAAGACACTAACATAAGCCCTTAACTTCCTTTTGTTTTTTATTCAAATATTTTACTGGCTTTGTTAATTTCATTCTCTATGCATGCTATAAGACTCAAGGTAGTCTCCACTCTTGCTGAGTCTCTCACAAATTTTATTGAATTAATTAAGAAACTTTTAAACCCTAAATCCCTTTTTGAAATTTCTCCTAATTCTAGCATTAAAATCTCCTTTTTTATGTCATTTAAGGGGAATTTCATACTTTGAACATGAATAAGGATTGCCTTTGACTACTGGAGTTTCCTCATTTGTTAGATCTCCTCAACTGTTCTCCAGTACCTAGGAGAGGTAAGTAAATCAAATTTCTTCCCAAAATTTCTCTTATTATAAGCGTCAAAATCTTTGAAACTATGGCCAAAGAATGTGAAACATTAGGTTAAATGGAAATAGGCTATACCCATCTTACCACTCTACTTGGAATATGTAGGGACTGCTTGAATTGATAACTTTATCTAGCAATTGACTATAACTCTATCTAGGAACATTAGGTTAAATGGGTAAATAGGCAATACCCTTCTTACCACTCTATTTGGAAGATGCAGTGACTTATTAAATTGATAGCTCTATCTAGGAATTCACTATAGTACCAACCCAATATGATATTTGCTACCCTAAAGTTCTAGAGTCCTTCCTACAATTATTTCATTTTTCCTTTTAGCTTTACCTTTATCTTCCTTAAAGGTGTTTTCTTTTTGACTAGCTTACTTATTATTGGAGATAATTTGTTTGTTTGGTTAATGGAACTTCTGATTTATATCTCAGTGCCCTTCAATGTCCTTCTCACTTTGGGCTGGTCAATAGTTATGCTTCTTCTAATAATAATATCTCTGAAGAAGAGAATACTAAGTTTATTTGGATCTTGTAGAATTAGTTTGTATTTTACCAGGTAAAGAATAAATTGAGTTTGAAAATTTTTCCTTTTTGTAAGGTAATAGCCTCAGGTAGATTTTTTTCTTTGAGTTCTACTTTTATATTATTACTTTACAGGCATCTAATAAGGTGTTTATTCAATCTCCATCTTTATAGGCTTAATTTGAGCATATGGTTTGTCCAACTTTAGATACTTATTTTCCAGAACTCATGGATAAAAAAGGCCTTTCTTTTATGGACCCCAAGTTCCCATATTTTCTTGACCTTTTAACAAGCATGTGTAGTTAATAAGCTAAGGATATTTTTAGTATTCTACTATCTCTAAAGTCCAGGTTAGTTGACCAACTCAACCCCTTTAAGAATTTTTCTGAAAGACCTTATTGGCTGAAAATTTTCAAGCCTTTTACCTCCTCTTACTCAACTGTTTATGAAAAACTCTTCCTTTTCTTACACTTAACCCGAGAGTTATTGTAGTGGTTAGTGATAAGGCTTTCAAGTTTGGCCCTTTTATTACGACTTTAAGCTTTGAAATATATTTACCTTATCTCTGGTGCCTGTAACTTGATTTTTCCTTGATACTTCCTCCTATTGTCTGTGTTTTGGTCTATCCTATAGGAGTTTCTGGTTGCTTGAAAATCTTGTCGATGAGTGCATTTTCAATGGTATCCTAAACTTTATCTTGGTAATTATCGTAAGTTAAGTTTCGCATTCGCGATAGGTGCTAGATTGAAACGATCCAAATACTAGCGGGCAACATTTAATGATGAATTTCTGTATGAAATTTTTTAGCATTATTATACTTTGAAGTGGAAAATTTTTGTGATTGGTATTGTCGATGTAGCAATATACAATCTTTGGCAACAAAAGAGCTATCGATAGTTGGTTCCTTGCTCAAACCTTGCAATATTCAAAGGTACAATCTTTGGTGTCAAAAGAAGAAATTCCCATTATGTTTATAGAAAATTTTCAAACTTTTGATAATCTATTTTTATATGTTTTAGGCAGGAAATGTTTGGACAACATCAATAACTTTTGAAGAAGCCTTTGATCTAAGCTTCTTATACGTTTCGTATGATACTTATCTAGTGTTATGTTGTCGATTAACTCTGAGGAGTTGACTAGCGTCAAGGAGTTCCTTAAGCTTACAATGTAGCAAGAGCTCCAATTCTTGATTCAAATTCAATACAACTCCTTAAACATGATGTCCTATATCGATTATGTGACCCATTTGTTTTTAATTGAAGGGACTTTGAGTAAAACCAAAAAAGGATTTTTCCTATTTTGAGAAATCTTGTCATGACCAAGTTGTTTATTCCAAGAAATTAAACTTTTCATAAAAGCATTGCGTGGATTATAAAGTGTAAGAAGCTAAAGGTAAAAACCTATGGCACGAATTCAAGAGCTAAAGATTGAATTCAAATCCTTAAAGGATAAAGCCATTGAACATAAGCAAACCATTAAGTTGATTAGTCATAAAAATGAGTCTCTAAAATAGGATGATAAAAAACTTAATCAGAAATTCAATGAGGTCGAGTAAATGACTACGTAGTTGGGAAAATCACTAATGCTACAAAAGGAAGAAGTCAACCTTTGGAAGTAATTATTTTAACAAGCTAAAGAAGATCAAATCTCCTGTATTAAACAATAGGGTGAAATATTATCTTTGACTTGGATCAACTTTAAATTCTTTAAACCTTTTAAGAACAATTTATCTCCCATAGATTGGTTTATTTGGTTTTTTATTTCCTTTAAAATAAGCACTGCTTGAACAATTATTATGGTTTTTATTTTTGGAGAATTTCATTTTTGCATCTTTATACTTGATTTCTTCTACAAACTAGGCACATAGGGTTTCAAATATTTTCCATTAATAAAACATCTATGAGGTTCTCCTTCTAAGCTAGATAACCAATAAGCATTACTTTCGAAAACCCTATAATTCTGAATGACCTTTCCCAATTAGGAGACCATTTCTCTCTCTCTCTCTCTGTCTTTAGTCCTAGGTGACAAAATCAACTTCCACACCATATCAACTTCTTGGAATTCTCATTTATGAACTCTTTTATTGTAAAATTTCATAACTTTTTCCTTTTGTACCATCATATTGTTCAAAGCTTCAAGACAACAGACTTTATCTAAATTTTCTAATTCCATCATCATCACATCAAGATACTCACATGTTTTTAAAGAATTCCTTTTAACTACCCTTAAAGATAGGATTAATTCTTCCATAGGGAGAACAACATCATAACTATAAGTAAGAGTAAAAGGACTAGCCCTTGTAGCATTACATTTATAAATCTGATACACCTATAGTCTTTTATAAAATCATATGCCTTTTGGTTATCCTCTAACATCTTCTCCATGATTTCGATGATTACTTTAATTGATGCTTCAACTTGTCCATTAGCCTAATTGTAATAAGGAGTAGAATTCATTAATTTTATGCCATAATTTATGGCAAACTCGTTAACTTCCTTACTAGTAAACATAGTCCCTAGTCACTCGTTATTAATTGTGGAATTCATAACTGATGAATAGTTTGTTCTTTAACGAAATTGAAGATATCAACTTGTTCAACCTTTTTCATAGGTTGACCCACCACCCATTTCATATAATAATCCATTTTCAACAAGATGAAATTATGATCTTTAGAGGAAGTTGGATATATTTTTCTAATAAGGTCCATATCCCAACCCTTAAACTCAAAACATTTCAATTTGACCCATGGTTTCTAATAATTGCATTAGGTTACTTAAATAGTCTTTAGTTGCATTAATTTAGTAGCATCTAAATGCTTTATGATATTTTAGAAAGTATCTAAAATCAAAATTAAACACCTAGGCATTAACTACCTTTTGATAATCTAAAGCTCTCAGTCTCTTTTCTTATAAATAGAAAATTATGAATCTCTAATAGCTACTTAAATATATATCTATGGTTGTATTAACAAAATGAAATTGAAATTATCAATATAAAACGAAGAAAACATCAACAATTTATATTATACAGAGTTATAATTATCATCTATCTTTTGATAATTTAAAGCTCCCAACCTCTTTTCTTATAAATGGAAAATTATGAATGTGTGGTAGCTACATATATACTTTAATTTATTTGCTTCAAATTTGTACCTA
>JANSVA010043171.1:0-13462 GCA_025504915.1 Erythroxylum reticulatum | reverse complement strand
AATATCAAGCGAAAGATGAAATACTTCTAAGAGTATCACCTTGCCAAGGTGTATTTAGATAGAGACAAAGGTGTGAACAGGTTAGGAAAAAGGGGGAAACTAAGCTCGACATAAATTGGTTAATATGAAACTATTGTGAGAATACGACTATTGATTTATGAGTTAGTATTACCCATAAAAGATGTTTCGGATTCACACAGTGTTACATGGATATGTTTAGGAAGTGTCGTTATGATCCGATATAAGTGTTATTGAAATTGGAAGTGAAAATTTTGAGTATTCTAAAACTCATCAAGGAAATAGTTAAGATAGTGTGATATCTAAACAAGTGATTGAGAGACCTAGTTTATCAACTATGGTCGTTTGGAAGAAAGTATTCGAGTGATAAAGTTATATAGGAAACAGAGGAGCATATGAGGAAATAATACCCCTGCCTTATTGATCAATCAAATATTAATTTCGAGGACGAAATTTATTAAAAAGGGGAGAAATGTAACATCACGTTCCCATATTAAGGGTTAGAGCCCTAAAATTCGGTACATGTGAGCTCAAAGAGAGATTAAGAAAATGCATTTCGTGCTCATGCATAATGTTAGCATATACACACATGAATTTGAATTTTTTGCACAATAACATGACTGTATATGTACTCATTTGACATTTTCAGGGTATAATTGAATTATAAATGTGATATTATTGAGAATTGTAGTTTATTTGCATTTAAATCTGAATAGAATAATATAAATTGTTGATTTAGAATTTTTGGTGAATTTTAGGATAAATTTTTGAAAAACATTGGGTATTCTTGCACTAGGAAAAAAATGCCAAGTGGCAAATAAATTGATGAATAGTTAAAGAAATAAATGTTAAATGGAAATGGAAATTTTTATAAATGACATTAAGGTTTAATGTTAAGGGTCATTGAAAATTGGGAGAAAATTAGAATAGAAATTGCAAACAAATGGACTAAGCAACTAAGTGTTATTTAGCATAAACCATTTGAGTGGAAGGTGCATGGCAAGTGTTATAACACCCTCTAAATTTTTAAAACCCACCTTATTGCCCATTTGAATGACAATTTTGTTGCCTTTCATTTTTAGTAAACACAATTTCATCTTCTTACTCTTCTCTCCTTATACGAAACTCCTACCACCCTTCGTTAAGTGATTTTTGATCGTAATCTTATACTAGCCACTTCAATACCTTGCTATCCTCCTTTTGTTGATAAAAGACCCAATCTATTCCTACTTTAACAATGATGATCATATATGTGGAGGAGCTAGGGTTTCTTGTTGATTTGAAGAAAATGAAGCTAAACAAGTAAGTCTAAGCATGAACTTTTCTTGATTTGTTGAATGAAGCATTTATGATGATAGTTAGAGGTCAAATGACACAAAATGGTGTTTTGTTTATGATGGACGTGAGTGATGCAAAGTTTAAGTAAATGTCTTGCCTTTTTATATGCTTGATGAGTCAACCTTCCTCTCTATGGTTTCGTCTTCATCATCTCTGACCCAAACCCAACTTCCTCTAAAACCTTTAGAACCTCCTTCCGACTACTCCCCTAGAGCGAAAAACCCCCCTCTTCTCCAAACCCTAATCGAGACCAGAACAGTAACCTTAGTCATCCAGATCCTTTCTCGGTTTCATCCTTACCTAAAGCTAATACTTGCACCCACAACTGAGATAAACCACCTTCCCCGCCCACCTCTTTGACTTCGAAACCAGAAACAACTACAATCCAACCACCAAAGGAAAAACCTTTAGGAAGCTTCAGAACATGGAAATCAGTCACATCCAAAGGAATTGAGGCATCCTCCTATGATAAAGCCTAGACATACTACCCTCTAGAGGTGAAGGAGAACCAGATTTATGTTACACCTCCATTAGAGTTGGCAAAGGAGGGAGGGGTGCAATTTAAACAAACCCTGGTTGGATTCTTCATCGATAAACGTCCAGCTTTTCCATTAGTACAATGAGCACTAGCTAGATCTTGGGTTGAATTTCGACTTAAGGAAATCTTAATAACTAGCTCTAACAATTTCCTCTTTAAATTTGATGCTGAGGTAGGCTTGAATGAGTTTTTGGAGAAAGGTCCGTGGCACATACAAGGAAAGCCACTGTTTTTGAGGAAATGGTGTTTGAATGGAGGTAAGCAAGAAGACGTTAGGTCAGCTCCAATATGGACAAGGTTTTACAATGTTCCTATTGAATACTGGACTACTAAAGGGATAGGACGAATAGTTAGTGCTGTCGGATTTCCTTTTCTCATGGACACCCCAATAGTAAGAATGTCCAGAATTGTGTATGCTCGGGTGTGTGTGGAGTTAGAGTTACATAGGAATTGGCCAGCATCCTTTCAACTGGCCACTTATAATGAAGAAGGGAAATCCATATACAAGGAAATTAAAATAGACTATGAATGGAAACCTGAATCCTAATTACCAAAGAAGGAATGGGCACCCACTGGGAGGATGTTTGAGACAGGTATGCAGCAAGAGTTGGTGAAAGAGAAGGAAACTACACCACAAAATCCACATCAGAATAGACAAGAGCTGTCTACAATCTTAGAAAAGACTAGTCCTTCGAAGACTTCAATTTATAAGACTCAAATTGAGTCCAATTTAGACACAAATACATAACAGAGTGAACAAGAGGTTGAGAAGGAAAACCAAGGAGTCCAGGATGCAAATACTTCAAACCAAGTAAAAGAGGACAACCAAAAGGATTTAGAACTAAAAGGTGACCTTAAGGAGCCAACACACTCTACAATTAATCAAGTAAGTAGTATTCCTTCCTTTCCTAGTTCTAAATTGGTTCCTAGTAGCCCTCGTACTAAAGGAGGCGCAGAGGGGGATTTTACAGCTAGAACTAATAGGAAATCAAGAAGGAAGTAGAAGTAGACTTTAGATCAGTTAGTTAGTGACATGGATTTAGTCTTTTGGAATGTTAGGCGGCTCAATAGACCAAATAAAAAATTAGCTATTAAGGCTTGCTTTAAGAGATTATCTACTGCTTTTGTATGCTTAACTAAGTCTAGAATAAGGTCCCCCTCTATACTGAATAATATTTGTTCCTTGATGTTCCCTAGATGGCAGTATTGCAACAATATTGATCATACTTTAAATGCTAGGATAGTGATAGCTTGGAATCCAGACAATTTTTCTTGCTTAATGTTAAGCTTAAATGATTAATTGATCCACTTAAAGGTTACTCCTATAAATAGCTCTTCAACCTTCCTTGTCACTTGTGTGTATGGTTCAAATAACCTTAATCATAGGAAGCATCTTTGGACTGCCTTGACTCATATTTCTTCCATAGTAGGTAATCAACCTAGGCTTATAGCTGGGGATTTCAATGCGATTCTGCTCTCCCAAGAGGCAGAACTCATGAGTTCCTCAGCATTGCAAGGCATGAGTGATTTCAGGAAGTGTGTAGAAGACTGTGTCGTATTTCACCTTAATGTTAATGGTCCAAGTTTTACCTAGACCAATAAGCAAAGTGGTGATCTTTATGCTGCCAGAACACTAGATAGAACCCTCATCAATTCAGAGTGGTCCTCCAGGTTTCCCAGCTCTTATAGTGTCATTCTCAATCCGAATATTTCAAATCACTCCCCAATAGTGGTTAGGGCCTTAATAAGTCAGCAAAAGAGATCCTCCCCCTTTAGGTTCTTCAACTTCCTAGTCAACAAGCCTAACTTTCTTGATGAAGTTTGGACTTGTTAGGTAAGAGGAACTCCTATGTATAGTGTAGTGTCTAAGCTTAAATTGGTTAAAAGAGCCCTTAAATCCCTTAATTCTGCCCTAATAAGAGATGTTAGTGTTCGAGTGGAGAGTTGTCATGCCAATCTCAACCTTATTCAAGAGTAGATGAGAATTGAGCCCCAGTCACACCTTTTGAAAGCTAGAGAGACTAAAGCCATTCATGATTTGCTTAGAGCTCTTAGAGATCAGGAATCCTATTTCAAGTAAGCTTCCCATATAAAATGGCTAAAAGAAGGGGGTAGGAATACACAGTTTTTTCACCAATCACTCATAGAAAACAGAAATAGGAACAACATTCACTCTTTAAACTTGGCCAATGGGAATAGAATTGTAGGTCTTAAACAGATTCAAGATCAGTTCTTGGATCATTTTCAGGATTCTATAGGGAGTTCTAAAACTCTTCTTCCTTCTAAAGAGTTTGTGGCCAATCTCTTCCCTCTTTCTTTACCCAAAGGCCTTACAAACTCTCTCATGCCTCAAGCCTCAGCATAGGAGATAAGAGAGGCTTTTAATTCCCTCAATCCGAACAAAGTCCTAGGCCCAGATGGTTTCAATGGTTACTTTTTTAGACATTCTTGGCAAAGAATAGGACAGAAAGTTACTGAAGCCATTAAGAACTTTTTTGACCATGGGAAACTTCTTAAAGAGCTCAACTCCACCTTTATCTCTCTTATTCCAAAGAAGGCCCAACCATCCACAGTGCTAGATTATAGGCCTATTTCATGTTGCAATTTTCTTTATCAGGTTATTGCCAAGTATTGCAAATAGGCTTAGAGAGTCTCTCCCCGTAATTGTTAGCCCTAACTAAAACACCTTCATTAAAAATCACTGTATTGGTGATAATATTTTTCTAGCTCAAGAAATTCTTAGGAATTATAATCTTTCCAATAACCACAAGCGATGTGCTTTCAAAATAGACCTTAAAAAAGCCTATGACACCATTCATTGGGAGTTTCTCATAAATGTTTTAGTAACAGTAGGTTTTCTTGGGAAATTTATTGAGTGGATAAAAGAATGCATTTCATCCCCTTCTTACTCAATTCTCATCAATGGAAGCCCTTCCAATTTCTTTAGAGGGAACTCAGGTCTTAGATAAGGAGATCCCTTATCCCCATTCCTATTCATTTTATGTATGGAAGTTCTTTCCATGTGGTTGAATAAGATTTTAAATGGTAATCCCTCTTTCCAATACCATTGGAGGTGCAAAAATCTTAAAATTAACCACATCTTATTCGCAGATGACCTAATGATATTTTGTCATGCTGATATGTAGTCTGTTAAATCTCTGCTAGATTGTTTGAGTACCTTATCTCAATTGTCTGGCTTGGACATGAATCCCACTAAGAGTCAATTTTTCTTATCCCTTGATTCAAATAACTTAACTTATCAATTGGAAATGATATTGGGGCTTAAGAAAGGTAGCCTTCCCATTAAGTATTTGGGGGTACCCCTCATTACTGGGAGGTTATCCAGAAGGGATTGCAGTTCCCTTTTAGAAAAGATTGAAGCTATGATTAACAAGTGGATTAATAAAACCCTTTCCTATACCGGTAGGCTTCAATTGATCATCTCGGTGCTTCCTTCTTTTCAAGTTTATTGGTTTACTATGTTCATTCTTCCTTCTTCCATCCCAAAGGAGATAGAGGCAAAACTTAGGAATTTTCTTTAGTTAGGGAAGGGGAACTCCAAATCCTATGCTAAGGTTAAATGGTTCAACATTTGTAGAACCAAAAGGGAAGGGGGTTTAAGGATTAAATACTTACCTACATGAAATAATATGTTGCTAGGAAATAGGATCTGGATTCTGGTTCATGATAATAAAGCACTGTGGGTAAAGTGGGTACATTCTATAATCTTGAGGAGGAGGAATTTTTGGAGTATCCATCCGAATAACAATAGCTCATGGAGTTGGAGGAAAATATTATCAGTAAGGGATAAAATAAGGAACCAATTTAGATTTAGGATTAGAAATGGTGCTTCAACTTACTTTTGGTAGGATCCTTGGCATCCGAGAGGAATCCTAAAGCATTTTTCTACTCCGAGAGCCATTAATGGTTTAGAACTAAGAATGTCAGCAACAGTATCAGAAGTTATTAGAAATAACATATGGTGTTGGTAAGAATTCATAGCAGAAACCTTAGGTAACCTGGAATCCCTTACAGTATCAACCGAATTTCCCCTAACAAGATAGTTTGGAGTGGTTAGTTGGGCCAGCAAATCAGTATTCTTACACCAATTCTTCAACCTATACTTTTTTAAGACCCCCCCATATAAAGAATCCCTTGGCATACACTAGTTTGGTTCAAAGGGAACAACCCAAGGTGCTCCCTCATCTTATGGTTAGCTTTTGTAGAAAGTTACAAACCAGAGACAAACTTCTCTTCCTTCATATCCCAAATCATTGTTCCTTATGCCTCAGAAACAATGAAAGAATCAAACATTTATTCTTTGACTGCCCCTTCTTAAAAACAGTGTGGGTTCATTGCCTCATCCACTTTCATCTCAACCTTCCACAGCAAATCAACCTCCAGACCATTCCCACTTGATTGAACCAACCCCAAAATTTCAGAACCAGTAATCCCAATATCTTTCCAACCATTCTTTCAGTTACTGTTTATTCTCTTTAGAAAGAAAGAAATGCCAGAACCTTTAAAGATGAAGATTTGGTGGTGGAGGGATTGAAATCCAGAGTGATCACCTAAGTCATGGAGTAACTCAGTGCAAACATATAAAGGTAGGAGTGTTTTTAAGTAACTAACAAAAACTATGCAGTTTTTGTTTCAGGTCAGCAAAAGGAAATATCGGAGAATACAGGTTGAAGAAGCTCAACCCGAGGTCAGCCAATCCAGATCAGTAAAGAAAAGTTTAGGAGGCCATCAAATTTCCATAGAACATCAAGATCAGTCAAAAATATAATAGCAGTCACACTTATGGAAGGAACTCAGTTAAACATGGAGCAGCAGTAAGATGAAGGTTTGATTAGAAGCGAAAAGGAGAGACTTCAATGGAATGGATACGGTTAAGTAGCTAGAAAAAGCTGTAACAATCTTGCAAGTAAAGTAGACTACAATGAAGGTAGGGTTCAAATCTCTTAACCATGGGAAGGAAAAGCCAAGAGAGAGCAGAAAACAAAATGCAAGGTCGAAAAGGTAGGTAATAAGGTATGGAACTATATCTGGTGGGAAGACAATGCTAGTAGGTTTTATAAGGCACAAGATAACGCCAATGAAGAAATGGACAGTGGAACCAAGATGCTAAGTTGAAATTGCAGAATGTTTGTATCATAGGGATAAGAGGACTTCTGTGAAGCTTATATTCTAAAAACTATTTTTAGTTGTTGTTGTAATGAGTGATACACTATTTCAGGGAATATTTTGTCATCTTTAGGGGGTTGTCTCTTTTGGATTGGTATGAGATTGGTTTTATATATAATCTCTACCTATGTACATAAACTCTTCTTTACTACATTTATCTTATTACTGATTTATCAAAAAAAAGTTATGAATTGTTATAGAGATGTTTTGAGGTTGAATGATCTTCATAATGGGGTGAGAAACGAGTACAGAAAGTTAGTGGGTGAATGTATATGTTTGTGTTCTATTTTGGGTCTTTATGATCAAGCATGATATTTTAATTTGCATCTAGATGATGTTGAGATAAACTTAAGGTATATATGAAGTGGTTATCAACTTGAAATAATGAACTTATGAAATGAGGTGAATGCAAAAAGAGAAAAAAAGGGGTAAAAATATGGTCTGAAACTTCCATGATTAAACTGTATTGATCTAGGCTGAATTAGAAAAAGTTGTCTTCTTAGACGTTGTAGTTTATCTTTCTAGCTTTCCAATGATATATAGTATGAAATTTTTGGATATCATAAATGAGAGATATGATCATTATAAGTTAGTGAGGCTACACAGAATGTACATACGGGACAACTGCATTTTTGAAAATGTGACCCTTTGGGAGGCAAAATTTCATTTCGAGTTCTTCACGAAAATTGTAGATCTAGAAGTCTTATTTGAAATGGTCTAAGAATGACCTTAATCCAATCTCTCTAGTGAAAGTTATGCCTAAATATGTATCTGGTGAGATAGTAAGGGCGTCTGATGCAATCACACCTGGGACTTTTGGCCAAGAGCTAGGCTACTTGCTCACTAGTGCGATCGTGAGTTAGTAAGGTGCGATTGCACTTGATCTTTTGGCCATAACTTTGTCATCCGGCCTCCAAATGACTTAATTTTTGAACCAATAGATTCCTAACACATTCCTCTATCTCTCCATAAAAATTGGTAGCCTTTACTATTTAAGTAAAAAAGATTGATGGAAAGAAAGTGAGGGAATAGATTGGAAGAGCATGAACGGGTTATTTTACTGAACATGCTTTGGTGTTTTGACAATATCTTGTCCTATAGTTATCCAAATGGGATGATTCTTAATTTGGAGTAAACTAGATACATAAGCTACAGACTATATGAAGAAATAGAATTTTATTTCAATCTTTAATACTTTCAATTTTTGGATGGAAGTTGAGTATGGTGTACTATTTCAGGATGAGAATAGTTTGAAAATATTTGGAGAATAACTTTCAAAATACTGAATAAAATTGAATGATTTTGGCGTCATTAGAAACTTAAGACTATGTAGAACAAGTTTCTAGAAGAAATTGTTGCCAAATTACTTCATTTTTATGGTCAGATTAATCATACACTGTAACCCAAAGATGTGTTTCAGGAAAAACCTAAATTTGACCAAATGAGTCATGAAATTAGATTTTAATGGTTTTTATTAAGGTATAAATTATAATTATAAAACATACTTAAGTGATATTGGAAATATGAATGTTTATATGACCAAGATAATAGAGCAATACCCAAGATTGTCATGAACATGCATTGTACATATTCTATATACACATTTGTGCATAAAAGAATACTTATAATTGTGCAATTATTAATGTGTAAGTAATGTGTGTATTGTATAATTTCAATGTGCAGAATAAATGTCCGCATCTAGACGCTTCTATTAAAGGAAGCAAATGCTAATCTGGAGCATACTGTAAGTAACCTAGACGATTTCTCTCAATTAATTGTTTGCTTTAAAAATATGTTTTGAATGATGATATGAACGTGAATTGATTATTTTGATGCTAATGAAGCTTTGAGATTTGATACATGTATGTGATATTGGAGTGCTACTTTTATGTGAATTTGATGAAATACGTGACACATGATATGATTGTTAAATGCCAGACTTAATTCTGGAAGAAAACTGTGAATATGCATATGACTGCAAAAGTGATACTCAACATTATGTTGAATGCTAGACCCAGGTCCAAAGATGAATGTGAAATAAAATGTGAATCCAAAAGCATGTGATGGATTAAAATTACGTGAATGTGATGCATTCCATTACATGAATGCATGAAACATAAAGTCAGTTGTGATCAGAGTCGCCACTGAAAAAGAGCTCAAAGCTCAGAATGTGAAACAGAGCCTAGAGCTCAGAATGTGTATGAGAGCCAAAGACTCACTATGTAAAATGAGCCCTGTATCTCCAACAGATAAGGGACAGTTATAAATGAACCCGATATCCATAATAGATATGAGACAGTTTAGGCACTCGGTCACAAAACGTAATAGATGGGAAAAGAGTCATATAAGCATTTCATATACATTTTAATAAGTATGTTTGATTGTTTCAAATGCAAAATTGCCTTACTTGTAAGTGAGAATGTGACATGTGATGAATTATGCTAAATGCAAAGATGTGAATTACATGTTACGTGTATTGATGTGTTACATGAATTGAGTGAACCATTGATAATGGTTACCTCATTGAGTTTGCAAACTCACCCAAAATTTGCAACTATTTTTTAGGCTTAAAAGAGTACCCATTAGGAAAATGGGAGTGTACCTACTGCATGTAAGTGAAAGATAGAGGTCGGGATCAGTTCATGCTTGCAAATGTATTTCATTGTTTTACATCAAAATGTGTATTCACAAATGCTATACAATGTGTTTGTAAATGATTTTGAAATGTAATAACATTATGACTATAAGTATTTGTAGTTGAAATGGGCCCAAGTGGCTATTGAATTGCTGATAAATTGAATAATAATTGTAACAGTATGATTGAAAGTGTTTTTGAATAAAATGGGTTCGATTTTCTTATTAATTTTCTAACATATGCGTGTAGTGTTTTGAAAAATTTTGACTGACTAACTGTTTCAACATGCCACCCTCAGGGGATACGTACTCGGATATCACTTAGGATGTTAGGTATGTGTCTTGTGAGAGTGGGGTGCTACATTAAATGCATACATGAACTTAAATTAGGCTACTTGAGTGGAGAGTGAACCATATGGAGTGGTGAAAGTAGCTGGCCGCATAAGTTTACTCAGTACTTGACACTTGAAGAATGAGGTGATGTATAGAAGCATAATGAATTTTCATTTAAGCCTATATAAGGAATTGAACCTTTATGACTCCATTCTGTAGTTATTCCATTTCCTTGTTTGTGTGATGCTTCCTTAGGTAATTATCTTCAATAATTACTTTGAATCAATTTAAATCTACTGGACGCATGTTAGATAGAAATGATGCAGGCATTCTTGCTTTAACCTTTGGCTTAAATGATCTACCCTTTTATTATCCCTTGCTAGTCCCATTGAGCCTTTAACCTTTTGTTTCTTCAAATCACCCATTTTAAAAAATTTAAAACTCATAAATCCCATTAGCTTACCCAATCACAAGTTAATAGAGAGCTAAGTGATACTTAAGTGTGGAATCACAAGTTAAGAGCATATGACATATAGTTGTTGTTTTCTGTTCATTATTTCTTTATTATAAAAAAATAACAGAAAAGAACAAAATCAAATAAAAAGAAAAGAAAAGAAAAAGGAATAACATGTAGTATCTTCAATAAGTGCGGAGAAGAATTGCATATCTTAGAAGTTTATCTTTGTCATCCCTTTGTACACTTAGTAGTTTATAAATGCTTGTGATAAACCCTAAAAACCTGTTTAACCCACCTTAACGCTAGCCACATTACAACCCGAAACAAAGCCCTTTTTATCTATCCTAGCATGTAATCATTGTAGAGAAGAATTGGTGTATTAGCAAGCCGATGATAGTATGGTTTCCTATAAGAAGTTTGAGCGAAACACTAACCATCAAACATTTGAGAGAAATGAGAGAAATGAGTGAAATTCGTAAGGAAGGTCCATTTTGAATTTATACTTGTCTTTAAGTGATGGTTTCATAGTTGATTTTCTTATGTGCACCAATAAAAATTGGTCATGATGTATGTAGTAGCTTGACATTTGAATTGGACAAAGTTTAAGGGATTACATGTTTTAATCTTTGTGAGAATGAAGTGATAGAATTTTATTGGTTGTGTTTGATCATTGCTTGAATACAAGCAAAAGTTTAAGTGTAGGGATGTTGATAGGTGTAGATTGCATTGTATTTTTATAGGTTACTTAATATGTGTTTAGTGGTTAAGTTGATTGTTTAGTGTGTGTTTAGCTTAAGAATTGTGATAGTTCATAAATATTTTTTTAAGTGTTATTTGGATGAGAACATGTTTTTTAGCTTAAATTTTATATGTATGAGGTGTCGTGATGAGTTTGTTAATGTTTAAGGGCATTTGGAAGAGTTTCGAAGGAGAATCGGACCAAAACACATGGACACGATCGTGAGGAATTTGCCATGATTGTGACAGAAACACTAACATAGGCCCACGATCGTGACAGAAGCTCAAGCATAGGGCCGCAATTATAGGGAATCTACCATGATCATGATAAAGAGTAGGTAAACCGGCCACAATCGTGAAAGAGAGCAGGTAAACAGGCCACGATCATGCACCAAGGGCCACCATTGTGGCCTATGACAGACAGACATGGAGTCACTTTCAGATTCAAGCTTTCAAGGGATATTTTGGACCCCGGAAAGACACTAGGGTTGCCTTAATTGGAAAAGAATATAAAAGGAGAATGATGGAACCCTAAAAAGGAGCTTTACATTTTGCCTACATTTGGAAACCCAAAAGAGAGAGAGAAAAGAATAAGAGGAAAAAGAAAAGGGTTCCGATGCCGAACCTCCCTGAAATAGGTGATCTCCCAACACCACTGCTCTTCCGAATCATCCAACCTAAGTTTCCCTCCTCATTTACCTTTTTATTCATTTAATGTGTAAGATTGAGATGAGTTGTATAGATATGGATTTTGAGTTATTCATGACGTTCTAACTTTACCTTCTAGATTTTACTGATCTTTAATGTTAATCTAGTTGATTTATGTTTACTTAAGTTGGGTGTTGTAATTAATTGATGTATTTGCATATTTAGGTAATAAAACGAGAGGGTAAACCATATAAAAATGATTAGATTGGATTAACGAGAGTTTGGTGATCTAATTGACCACTTAAGCAATCTAGTCAGTAATTTCATAAAGAGAGATCCTGTGCGAGACCCAATTGTTTATTAGAGAGCTTTAGAACTAATTATAATTGTGGGTAATTTGTGAATCGAGAGATTGTAAGTTTCATAATTCGATTAGGGTTTACAATTTAGGGAATGATTATAACTCGGACGAGAGTAATCAACCTTATGACCGTCTAGAACCAATATACCATGATCACATAAAAAACTAGATTAGCGTTAATGATAGGTAAAATCCCCTCTCTTATAATTTGATTAATTCTCTCTTTAGATTTCCACTATTGCATTATTCAATTATTGCTAGTTTCTTTTGATTTAGTTTATTTTTCAGTTATTATTCAAATTTGATTCTTAAACAAAACACAACCTAAATTAAGTGGTGACTAAGCACAATCTCTGTGGGATGATATCTGCTTTTTACTATAAGTAACGACCTATATACTTGCAGTTTTTAGCATAAAACAAGTAATTGGTTTTACAATCAACAAGTTTTTCTTAGTGCACGATCATGGTTGGTTTATCTGCTCTCTGTCATGACCGTGGCAGATTCCCCATAATCGTGGCCCTATGCTTGAGCTTTTGTCACAATCGTGGGCATATATTAGTGCTTCTGTCACGATTGTGGCAGATTCCTCACGATCATGGCCATGTATTTTTGTCTGTTTCTCCTCCAAAACTCTTCTGAATACCCTAAAATACTAACAAACTTATCACGCCACCTCATATATATATAATCTAAGCTCAAAAACATGTTCTCATCCGAATAACACTTAAAACACAATTATTTATGAACTAACATAATTCTTAAACTAAACACACACTAAACAATCACTTAACCACTAAACATATATCCAATTACCTATAAAATTACAATGCAATTTACACCTATCAATGGTGCATTGTGATATTTATGGTGGTGGACACCTTAATCATAAATGTCAGGTGCCTTATAATATAAGATAGTTGATTGAACAAGTTGGTTTTATAGGACATTGCATGATTTTCTATCACGATCGTGACATATAGCACAATCGTAATAGAGAGAAACAAATGACACTAGGCAGGCACAAACGTGCTAGGAGCTGTTTCTAGGTGCAAGTTTTTTTTTTCCATGATTTGAGAGTTTGGGGCTATTTTTGAAATTGAACAAAGTGAAAAAAACGTAGACACAACCTTAGAACCATAAAGCACTATATAAAAACATGAAAAAACACCAAAAAGAATCAACAACCATTACATCAAAGTAGATCAAA